>DWJZ01002130.1:0-20426 GCA_018249125.1 Asbolis capucinus
AAACACGGTTTATGCAATGCTTCACAATATAAAATTGTAAAATTTAAACTTATATAAATAAATAAAATAAAATATATGTTTTTACCTAAATCCTAAGTACAAGGGATTTGAATGAAATTCGGCACAGAGACAGATTATCCTCTGAACTGACACATTTTTGTCAACACATGACGCAGGCGAGGCCGCATGGAGATTCTAGGTTCATTACCTTAAAGTGCCTCTGCTTATATGCCCTTGTATGAAAGGGTCGCCCTGAAAAACAGGGGCTGTTGGCTTGCCACGGTCATTTTGCTGAATGCATCCTTATTTTATCAGCATAGTTTTTTATTTTTTTTAATGTACATATTACTTTTATTATTTTTTTCTTTTATTTATTTATTTTATTAATTTTAATGTACCTGTTTGTTTTCACTCATATCGGTGATTTAAACTTTGCTCTTACTTTATTTTGTTTAATTTATATTGTACCTATTAAAAGAAATATATTTTTTTTATTCTTCTTCTTTCTAAAAGTATTACTGATTACTACTTTTATATGTGTGTGAAACATGCGTTCAACGCAAACATGCAAATTTGCTTTAAACTAACCTTGTGGCATACTAATTACGATCGACATTCGACCACAAACCGGGTCTTTAGTATTATGAATTCTACCAAGATTATATTATCAATTCGAATTAGGGTAAAGAGTTCCAATAAAAATCACCCGTCAAGGAGTTCCACAAACTGTCGTGACAGTCCCTCGTGCCCATAAAACAAAAGTGACGTCCTTAATGCGATGGGTCTAATTATATCTGAAATTCCCAAAAATTCCATTCCGCCCCTCTTCTTAACCCATTAGATGAAACTTTTCAAAACTCGCACTTTTCAAAGTGCCTTCAACTTGTCAAAGATTAGATATCGGTTACAGACTTCTGAATGGATCGTATGGTGCCTATATCGGAAACAATTTCGCCGTTTCTTCTGCTCAATAAAGCGAGTTTCTGAAACGACGGTAGATTAAAAAAAACATTCATAATTTTATTACCAATATCTATGTGAGTAAATTAATTTTCAATGTTTAACCGACTTCAAAAAAGGCTGAGGTTTTTAATTGAGCTGTATTTTTGTACGTTTTTATTTAATTTGCAGTGTATGTTTGTTTATTATTCTGTTAGTATATTTTCATATCTGTTACGGGTAAAATCTTGCAAGCTTAATTAGACGCACTTCCTTCTTCACAATTTTGCATACTGTTTCAGATCCGATGATAATGCATTTTTTAACTTAGTTACGTTATAACTTTTCCTTTTTTAGTCGAAATCTGATGCTTTTCGGATCGGATGCGCAGTTTTTGATTCCAATAATAAGTTTTTAATTGACTTTGACTACATCGATGATGTCTTGCAAAGAACTCTTGAATTAACAATTTCTGTCTGTCTAGAAGTACGCGTTAGGGAATTGATATTTTAGTTCTGCAAAGACTAATAAATCTGAAAGTAACATGAAGGTTTTGTTGCCGACATAAAGCCTTTTAATAAAGCTCGGCTAACGAGGTTGCAATCCACACATACATATGTAGTTCCGCTGGTGATCGTGCGGGCGCCATGTTATTTTAAAAAAAATTATACTTTTATCAATAAAAATGAATTTTATACTTTTGCTTTTATTAGGTTATAATGCTAAGTATTCCAATATTTTACTCAATAGTATTAAAATGACAAAACCGCTACAAACACTTACATGATGTAAAATTTGAGCTACAAAATGACATTTTTAAATTGCGTAATTTTTTTTAAGGTAAAACTAATTTATGGTTATTAGACCACACAGAGACAGAACCCGCGTAGGCAGAAAAGGCAGACACTTGAAGGCATCTTAAGACCACAACGAAACGTCACAAACTTTCACTGAAAAAAGATTATTTCTCGATTTTTTCACGCGTCAGCGACATCGCTCTAAACGCGATAACGAAAACAGCGTCCAAACACAACGGAGACTTGAGTCAAACGATTTAGTTCCTTATTCATAACTAAATAAGGTCTAAAAAGTTGGAATGAAGTGTCAGACTGAACTGGTCTACGTGCGGGGTAGTAGTTTATGTGTGTTCGCTGATAAGGGCAGTAATTGGGAACTTGACTGATGATTGCAGTATACAATTTGCATAATCTAAAAGCGGGTACAGATTACCTCGTAGATACATGAGTTTAACGAGTGGATATGTTAGCGGGGACCAAGATTTGATTTAAGTTGCGCGTTTATTAGCGAGGTCCAGGGATCAAGAACGATTGAGCTGATATTGGCCAATTAAGTTAATAATTTTAATTGGTTATTCTTTATATTGTACTTTCACTTTATAGAATCGAATCACTATCGTAGTGCATAGAAGATTAACAAAATAAAAATAAAATCTTGGTATAGATTTCCGTAAATACAAACAAATTCTTACATATTCATAACCGCCCTAATCCCTATATTGCGAATAGTAATAATGACACATAATATCTATGACCCGAAAACAAACATTTATCTGACGGATGGCTCATCTATTCCTTCATCTACTGTTTTAAATAAATAAAATATCTTTGGACAACTCATACACGGCCGTCTGACCCCAAACTAAGCGTTAGCTTGTACTATGGTGGTCTGACAACTGATAAACATACATATATACTATTAAATACATACATACATCTAATATACTTAGATAGATATTTCTATTACATACCTAGACACACAGAACAAACAATCCTGCTCGTCACAGAAAAGTTTTACCTGGGTGGGAATCGAGCCCACGACCACCGGTGTAGTAGTCAGGTTCACTAACCACGACCAACCGGCCTGTCAAATACAAATTGACAGGCCGGTCTAATACAAATTAAAATTAAACTCAAATTATTTATTTAAATGTATTTAGAATACATACAATACAGCATCAAATATTGAGTCTACCACCTGTATGTCTGTAGCGCATAGCTGCTTGTGAAAATTGTTATCTTAAAAGTTAAGAACAGTAGATACAATATGGGTGACCACATCTGTCGTTAGATACCAATCGTCAAGCCATGCCAGATAAATAATTGCTTGGCAGTATGCTCGGAAGCAGCATTAGTCAATTAATTATAGGTTAGTTATAAAATCAGTTCAGTTTTTTTAACTTAAGTTTAAAATAGGTTTAAGAATTGTTTTAACTAACATTTCTATAGCCTATATAGCCTATATCGTCCGACAAAAGTTTTAATATTACTATTATAAAAAAATCTGACATCTGGATTAGCCGCCAATTAACATTAAAGCATTGTGGAGTACTGTAAATCTCCTCAGGATGAAGACACACCCTAATTGTCGACCATAATGAAAGTCATGCCTATTCCATACTATTCCTGTTATAATAAACACCTTATGAAGGGAGCACACGTTCTAAAACGTGCTAAAACCCACATAGGTGGTCGTGACAGCCGTAAGACTGATTATGTGGCACCGAGAACTGAGGAACGACAAGTATGGAATCCCACTAATATTATAAAAGTGAAAGTTTGTAAAGATGAATGTATAGATATTTCATTTTTTTACTGTTGGTTTAAAGAATCTATACTAATATTATAAAGAGTTTATTTAAGGATATTAGACTGCGAAACTGATTTGAAAAAAATCTTTTACAATTAGAATACTATATTATCCCTGATGAACATAGGCAATGAACTATTTAAGTAAGGTGAAAACTTCCACAATGTAACCTAACGTGTAACTGTTATATTTTTGTCACAATAACTACTTTTTTCCAATAACTGGTTCTTCTCAAGCGAAGCGAGGGCCATTTCTAATATTTATACTATTTGATAGACATATTCTCCTACAGTCTCCTACAAATTGCTGTTGGACTAGGGTCTCCTTAATGTAAGGGGTACAGGCTGTTATCCACCACGCTAGCGAATTCCGGATTGGCAGACTTCTCACATCTTTGAAATTTTATAGACAACTCTCAGGAGTACAGGTTTTCTCACGATGTTTTTCTTCACCGTATCAAGTGACAACAACTTCAGATACGCACATAACTTCGAAAAATTAGAGGTGCACGCCTGATGATGAACTCAGGGCCTCCCACTCGAGAGACCAACAATCATATTACTAGGCTATCATGAAGTCACTAAATGTAGTAAATATATTACTAAAACGCACTAGGAACTAGCCCGCATAAATTCTCTTTCCATATTAACTGAGCACTTCCTTGAACGATTGCGGAAGACAAGCGTGTGCTATCACCGGATCTGTGAAGGTAGGTATAGATAGGCATATGTTTGTTTTCAACACTTAACCAATTAAACTGCATTCTATTTGCATACTTATTTCGCGTATTATTTGAATAGATTTGTAAGGGATTATTATTTCGTGTATATTAATACTTGAACACATAAGGTGTTCACACGGCCTTAGAAGGTTCTTTAAAGGAATGGTCCGGTTTATCAATTAGATTAATATACATTAATATCCACATTATTCTTATTTTCAAAAAGTTATGTGCATATTAACAATGTTATTACACACTGGGAATAAATTTCACACATTTCGCTACAGAATTATTCCCATTAAGTAACAATATCACACTTCACTACGAAATTATTTCCGTTGTAACAACTTTGCAGCGAATTGTCCATTTTGAATAACACTGCTACACGTCGCTACGAAATTATTTTACGATTAACAGTGCAACATAAGTGTTAAGACGCTACAAAAATATTCCTTTTGAGTAGAACTGTTATACATCGCTACAAAATTATTCCCGCCGAGTAACATTGCTACGCATTGCTACAAAATGATTCCTGTTGAGTAATAATGTAACATAAGTAAATAATGTTTTTTTCGTGCAATACACTCATAAATAGGTAGAACCGAAATAAAACTTATTCCGCTTTTCGTAGTGGTACACTAAATTCTTAAAGTTCAGTAATTTTGTTTTGCATCACTATCTTCATTAATTTCATTAGTTACACGAACCCCACTAAGCATTCTGCACCAACATAAAACTTTAAAACATTAAGCAAGTTAAACGTCACTACATTGTCACGCACATAATCGCGATTCTATTATACAATGTCACACAAATTTTGTCCAAGCAATGCAAAATCCATTCAAAAATCAACCTTAACCCCAAGAACGAAAGACGAGTAAAAATTCCCAGGGAATTTCGTCACATTTTTGCCATGGTACACGTTCATAATGACATTTATTAGAAGTCGTATTCCGTACATGACAATAATTAAAATCCATGCACGAACCACTGATGGTCGTACCACACCGTGCCACGTACGGTACGTGAGTATTTAGCATATTATTAGTCTACAAATTATTGAGTAGACGGTGAAAAATATTCGGAATATGCATGGAGGTAAGTCGTTTAAATATGGAAGCATTAACTGTAATCAGTGGGTTATAAATGCGATGTCGTTTTACCATTGTGCACTATATCGTTTTGTAGGTTTAAAATTTCACAATTTACCTTTAGATAATTTGTTTTGTGTAATCCCTTTTTGTGTTGTGCTCTGATATGGATCAATTCCCATGGACACGCGTGGCCGTTCAAGTGATCCAGATTCTTGAGGTGGGAAAGCAGAAAACGGGGGGAAGTAATAGATACATCGCTGAAGCGACCTTTGACAATCATGACGCCAATGGACCCCAGAAGCATTAACAATATGCTAATTCAGAACAGCTGACGGAAGACGAATGGCCAAGAGCATAAGTAAAATTTGGGGAGTTAAATCACGAGAGCTAAGAATTATCTTCAAACAATAAGGTTAGACTGTTAAAATATATTAATGTAAAAGTTTTGATGAAAAAGAAATATTTCAAAGTTTCTGAATCTAAGATATTTATATATTTTTAAATGAATGAATAAATAAATGTATGAAAACAGCGTACATATAAAAAATATTAACATAAATTAGAAGTGTATTTCCGTTCATGTTACCTATTTTATGCCTTAATTTCATATTCATGTCAACCCATCACGGCCCAATTGATTGAGCAGGCCGGTGAGCACGGGTCTCGTCTCTGAATGAGCAGGTTTAGACCATAGTCCACCACGCTGGCCAAGTGCGGATTAACAGACTTCACACACCTTTGAGTTTTGCAAACTCCCCAACATGCAGGTTTATTCACGATGTTTTCCTTCCCCGTTGTAGCGAGTGACATTTAAATGCTTAAAACGCACATAACTCCGAAAAGTCAGAAGTGCGCGCTCTGAGATTTGAACCCGGACCCCCCGGAAGGAGGTTGAATTTTTAACCACTAGGCTATCATCGCTCTCATATTAATTAGCATTATTATAAATTGTATGATACATTAATTAGTGCGATAGTTAAATTTTAATTCTATTAAACCATTAATACAATTAACAAACAAACAAAATCTAGAATCCGCATGACCTATTTTTACTAATACGGTCCCAAAATATATTGTAACATGCAAAAACTCGTAACAACAAAATTAATTCCGCAAAATAACACTTAACCCACCTTTATCGCTATTCGGATATTGAGCCAAAACAACGGACAACGCAGTAGGCCGTATAAGCGACCACCCTGAGGGGGTAAGAACGTGGGGGCCCCCTTCTTAAGTCCTACCCTTTTAAAGATTCCTCCGTCCTCTCATTTTTAAGACTTTACAATACACACAGACGTGGCATATATTGCAGGGGGATAATTTATATTAACTACGGATGTGTGGGTACATCCTTAGTGTAGTGGTGTGCGTGAATTGGATTTTTCCGTGTTGTCAGTAATTATGTTCACGTCAACATTCATTATGTCTAATATGGGGATGGGTCTAATGAGATCCCCTAAAAGTTCTTGATGAGATGTACTTAATGATCAAGATGAGAGAAAATTATGTCTGATCGCAATATTTTTTTCTTTTTAATTCCATGTCAATTCAACATACATACACTGACGATACAACTGTGTCCTACAAATATATTTCAAATTATATAACTATATTCCTTCGCCAACTCATTTTAAAATTCGAATAGCATGTTTACAAAATACATTATTAAAGAAACGTTGATTTTATTTAAATAAAATCAATGTTTTTTTTTTAATTTTGAACAATGCATCAAAATTCAAGTATAAAAATTAAACCAAATTTAATTTTATGAAGCTATATTATTATAATATTAAATATTTCATTAAATATTTGGGAAATGTGCTTTACCATAGCAACTTAGCAAAACATATTTTGTACTGCTAACATACACATCTAACAAATAAAATCAAAAAATTGGATTCCCGATAAAAGTCAAAAAACTATAAATTCTATAAACAAATACAAGGCGCAAGAAAACAAATTATTCTTAACAATAACCAGGCATGCATAATTAAAATCAAAATTAACAAAACACTCAACACAATTCTCCATTTACAACTACCTACAACAAAACTCAACTGCATGCAATTATTTGCTAATATTGAAAAAAACTGACTGCTCTATAATTCCGGTTTTTTGCCGAGAATACCGATTCAGTCCTGTTAGCCATTTGTGTCACTAATTGGCTGGCGACCGATGCGACGCTTTATCGGATATCGATTATTTTGCACAACACTAGTTTGTGTGTTTAACGACAGTTTTATTGAAACTCAACTTGAATGTGAATTATTTTTTGTGGTTTTAAATATCAATTAGTGTGAATTTAGGGATGTAGATTGTTTCAATTGTAGGCGATCGAGAAAGTTAGCAACAGCGGACGCGGTCTGTGGGTGGGTGACCGCTAATGATAAGAATTTTATTTTTGGCTCCGTGCTTCGGAAGGCACGTGACTCCGGGACCGATTGCTTTAAATAGAAATCATTAAACCTCACCGAAGGTTTTCAGATGGCATAATACAACTTATAAACTCCTCACATTGTGAGAAGAGACCCGAGCCCAGCAGTGGGATAGATATGGGTTCAATAATGAATATGAGACGGCTACTGCTTTTATTTAGTTTAATTACCGCATATTTATTTCGATGTTCATAATTATGTGAGTAATTACACGCACGCATTAGTTTATGTGTGTGTTGTAAATGTGCGTTTATGAATGTATGTTTGTGAGCTTGTAAACGTGTGTAAAACCAAATGATTTTTAAACTTTAAAACAAGATAAATATTTTTTCAATTTATGCATATGTTTCGGATAAGGGCGCCAAAGAACATTATATCGTGCATTGTAGTACGTACATAGTACACGATGAGTCGAGTGTATGTGTGAGTGAAATTTGAAGTATATGTATATTACTCCACACTACTTGATGGTGCTCTCAGTACCATCACAGCAATATTATAACATTTAATAATAACAGTTTTCTCTACACAATATTAAATCCACCGGCTATTTACGAGCGAGAGGCGTCGAGTGGTTTATGCGATTCGAAGCTTGCGATCCGTATCGATACATATCTCGTATCGACTCATATTTACCGTCGACAGATAGATTTATATCGTCAGTTTGAAACTAATTGATTTTTAGCGATCTCTTGCGGAAAACTTTGGGTGGGAATTTAGGGAATTTATTTGGGTAGAATTCATTTCAAATACATTTATCGCGAAAACGCGGCAACGTCCACGTATGATTGTTTTAATTCCCAATTTCGTCCCTCTACGAATACATCAAAAATGTTACAACATGTCGTATAGACAAAGAGTTCAATTTATATGCAATGATGACGAATTTCTTTTCATTCTACATATGTCTTTCCCTAACTTCATCTACTAAGATTTCATCAAAATTGGTTCAATAGCATAGCAAAGAAAGCGTTACCCACAGAGTTAGTTCCGAATTTATAATATCAGTAAATAAATAAGGATTAAGATTATTAATCCTACTAATATTCTAAATTTGAAAGTTTATGAAGACAGGCCGTTTAGTTTAGCTTATTGAACCTGACTGCTACACCGAAGGTCGTGGGTTCGATTCCCACCCAGGTCAAACTTTTCTGTGATGACTAGGAATATTAGTTCTATGTCAGTGTGTGAATATCTATAGAAGTATATATTTAAAAATATATATGTATGTTTATCAGTTGTCTGATCACTATAGTACAAGCTAACGCGTAGTTTGGGTCCAGTTGGCTGTGTGTGAGTTGATGATATTTATATATTTATTTGTTTAGATATTTGAATGCACACTACAAACCAATGCTTATGGTGAGATTGCCGTTTGTGTGTTGTGATTTTGCATTTCCTTCACTAACCGTTAAACAGATTAAGATGAAACTTTGTAAGGAGTTAGATAACATAAGAGATTTTTTTTTCTGTGTATAAAGTATTATTGAATAAATTATCAGTTTATAACTCAAGAACGGGCCCCCTATCCAAACCAAATGTTTAGGCTTTGTTCGGACTATTTAGTAGATGGTTTATGTGAAGTTTACACAAAATCGGTAGAGTGATTTTAATCTATTCCAAGCGAACGAAGTCGCGGGTGGAAGCTAGTAGTCATATAAAGAAAATTAACATAGAAAAGTTTTATTCCAATTCTAGGATCACTTGCCATAATGTGATCATTTCACAAAATCCTTCATTACAAAGCATACAATTAAAACCAATAAGAATTGTAAACGTTCAAACAATGTCCCATTTTCAATGTGAAAACATCTAGACTGCCTCTGTGATTTATAATTCATTAAATAGATCCAGTTTCACAACAATGGAATTGTTTGGATGTCAATCGGTCAGAACAAGATCTCCAGCTTCAGAACGATCTGGACATTAGTTGGACATGCGACTGGTTTGCATTTATACTTATACGACATACCAGGCTTTTACCCCGGCTTCGTTCATGTGGAGCAGGTTTCTACTACTATTTCACCTTCCAAATTTCAAAAACGCTAGAACAAATATATATATTTTTTAAGTGCATGTATCATTGTCAGATCCTGCTTATATTATTAATACGAAAGTTTGTAAGGCTGGATAGATGTTTGTTACTCTTTCACATTTACTGAGCAGATGTGGATGAAATTTAGCACAGAGAACGAGTACAGTCTGGAATAACAAATAGACTACGTTTTTTACGGGCATAAACTAGTCCTCGGTAATAACGAACTTCCAAACAAACTGTCGTTCTCTTTTGCAATCTCTTCAGGACTCTGTGTTGCGATACATGGAAACCTATGCTTCTTCTGAAGTGTCATTCTACCTTTAGTACCAATCATCGAAATCGAAACAGAACAGTGACAGCCTAGTGGTTGGAAGGGTAACAGACAGACGGACACACAGATAAATACATACAAAGATAGCAGACCGATAGATAAATAGACAAACAGAGGTACTTACGCATTTACAATATTAGTGTATTAGCGAGATCTTAAGAGAATGCTTGAATATTCTATATTTATTGGGATTACTCGCAATTAACATTCTTGGAACTGAAAGTTCTCAAAGCCCGAAAGATTGTGAACAACTTGATTCATAAAATTAAGCAATAGTTGGCGTGGTCGGTAAGAGGATGGGTCGCTAGTGGCATATTCCGTGCTTCGGAGGGCACGTAAAGCCGTCGGGTCCAGTTGGTATCGCAAAATAGCAATTTGTAACAAGTCCCAGGTCACAATGAGCAAATTAACAAACTCATTCCAAATATATAAATAAAAAACAACACAATTAAAAATACCGAAAATGTTAATCGTAAACAAAGAATTGAAACCAATGAAAGATAAAGAAAGTGAACAAACCATAGAAGAGAAAATCTCTCACGCGTTTAACGAAATTAGAACCATTTAAAAAGAAAAACCAAATGAAAATTTAAAAGAAAACCAAAGAGTTAAACGTACATTACACACGAAAGGAACAATTTCGCATAAAAAAAATTTAATTGACGCTTAATTTGAAAAAAGAACAAAGCAAAAGACAAACGAAGAAAAAGAAATCAAATAAAGAACAAATCAAAGGATAGATGAAGCAAGAAAAAAGAAAGTTGAGAGAGTCGTTTAACCTTACGTGTCGTGAATGTCGGTCTCACATGTCGGTGAACCCCTGTTTGTGTTGCCGACGGCTGCTGCATACCGAATGTCACTTAGGTTTATTATGTTTGTGCTTTGACACCGACTTTTAACGTTTTTTCTTCATTCTCTGTGTTTGGTTTTCATGCTTTTAATGCCAATTGGGTTGGTGAAGTGGATTGGACTTCTTATTTTGATTTAGAAAACCATTCTCTTAAAGACTCTTCGTTGTAGCTTGTATTAGTGTTTATCTGGAAAAACCTTCTTGAGTCAGTGATCATGTAAGGCCGTTAGTTCTGTTTCATCCAGCATCTTTTCAACGTCCAGTGTTGGATAGGCCTCCACCAACTTACGTCACTCCGACCGATCTTGGGCCTTCTGAATTCAACGGATAACCGATGTCTTCGTTTTTGTCTTCGATCCCGGTTACTAATGCTCAATGATAGCAGAGGCTTCTAGGTGGCTTGTAACTTACCGATACTAAGCTACTCGACTGACTTCTACTAATTTACTTTGAAGATACAAGGTGGAGTATCCTCTAGGCCTCCTCAGTTGTGAGGAACCATTAAAGAATTTAAGTCATATATGGTCTATGGTCAGAGCAACATAGTGGTTTGAGCTTTGGTGTCTCGAAAGGGAGGACCTGGGTTGGAAACCTGCGTCGCGCAACTCTAATTTCCAGTTATGTGCTTATCAGAAGTTGATTAACTTGCTACGGTGAAGGAAAACATCGCGAGGAAACCTGCACTCGTGATAATTCTCCATAAAGTGGTCATAGGGGTGAAGTACACCAATCTGTATTAGGCCAGCGTGTTGAACTTCTACCTACACCCATTATAATTGGAGACCCGAGCCCAGTAGTGATGTTACTATGAGATGGCCTTTGGTAAAATTCCTGAAGAAGTAAATTTCTAATTCAATTCATGAATGTTAATTTAACACACAGTGCAATTGGTTAAACGCTCTAGTCATATTAAAATTGTATGTTAAGGAACCACGATGATCATAAAAAACTAATCGTGAGTACCCTTATACCAAAAAATGTTTAGTGACAGATATAAGTTTTAAAACATATTATAAAGCATTTTTCATAACACCGTTATGTTTTAAATACAGTTAAGAGGGCCTCTCCTCTTTCCGTGTACAGCCCACGCGTGGGCGCTACCTTTCCGCGATTGTAATCTATTCAAGAGAACTGTGACGTAGACAAATGTGGACGAGAAAGCTTACAAAACTGCGATTCATTATTGAATCTATAGAAGATATTCACTTGCATTGAAAACAATAAAATGAATATCTACATTATATTGGTACAAAAGTGAAAGTATTTTTATCAATGATATAACTGTAACTGTAGCAATTTTAGAATAAGATGCCCGCGTAAGTGTTTACGTTTTATTACAAAGTAAATGTCTTGAAATCAAGAGTGAGTAGGCATCTACTAACGCTTTACCATCAAAGACTGCATCGCCACTTACCATCAGGTGGGATCGTAGTCAAGTGCTACTTTTTCATGTAAAAAAAAGATGTTGATAAAAAGTAGCCTATTATATTCCAGATTATAATCTATCTTAGAGCCAAATTTCATTCAGATCAGTTCAGTATTTTTTGCGTGCGTAACAAACATCTATAATCACATTTTAATATATGTATATAATATTAGTAGAATTTATCGATTCAGCAATACTCGAACTCACTCCCTCCTAGCTCAACCTACCCAAATCTTCAAACAGGTCGCAAAGAAATATTTCTCAAAGGATTGTCTTGAGCTCGAATGTAAAGGAATTAATTACGTTGGGCAAGAATCGGGGGCGGTAGAGCAAAAATAACAAATTACTCGATCACGAGAACAATTGGTCAGGCCTCGCCATTGAAACAATGGGGAAATACATAAATAATGTTATTCAAATTCGTTTCGGTGTGATCATTGGTCTCTCGAACGGAAGGACCTGGGTTCAAATCCTGTGGACCTGGATCCTGTGGACGTGACTTTTACAAGTTAATAATCACTTGCTTCGGAGGAGGAAAATATAGTGAGTGATCCTGCACTCCTCAGAGTTCCTCATAAAGTCCTCGAAAGTGTGTGAAGACCACTACAACTTTGACTTGAATGTGTACATTTAAGGGTAAGAAAGTGATTAAAAAAATCTAGGATTCCTCCCTTAGACGACATTTCTTCTTATACGATAACCAGTGGATATATTAAAATTAGAATACTTTTGCTTGCAATAATTTGTGGTTCTCATGGCCAAGGCAGAAAGTCTGTTTAACGTTTTTTTTAATACTTAATATGTACTATTATAAAGAGGAAAGTTTTGATTGCTTCTTTGTTTGAACTGAATCTCGGATGAACATAGGCTGTAGACTATTTTGAAAATCGTTTGGGGTTCGTATAAAAAATCTATTATGTTACCTAACTCGTGAAAATAAATCCTTATATCGCGTAGTCTGCGGAAATAATTGACAATAGAGCAAAGTGATGTAGTACAGTTTTAAAAGGACATCAATATCTAAAAATCAGTCCGTGACAGCATACGTTCAACTATTACAGTTATGTCACAATAACATTTTTTTTCTGGTAAACAGTTTCAAAGCGAAGCGAGGGCAGCTTCCAATTATTAGTATTTGAAAAAGGACTCAAAAATATTGAATCACTAGAATTGCCCTCGCTTCGCTTCGAAAAAAGAATTGTCCAATGATTTCAGAGTTGCCATACTAAATTTAAACCTAATATCCCACGAAAACAAAGCAGTTTTCTGGAAAAAGTATCCTATAACCATTCTAGGGCTTTAAACCAACGCCAAGTTCATTTAAATCTGTCCTGAGGTTTTTGCGTGAAGCTTGAACAAACAGACAGACAAACGATAAATCCAAAAAAATGTTTTGTTCTGTATATCGATACCAAGGCCTCCCTGTATCAAAGTTTTCAATAAATATTTAATGTACAGAATTGACCCTGTTACAGTTTTATTAATCGATTTTACATATCTGTCTTAAACCACATTAATATGTGTTTATATATTAAAAGTATTTAATTTAAAATTACTTAATCCAATTCAACAAGACAAAAATATATATATTTTTTAAATCTTACATACAACGATATAACGCACAAATCCTAATAAAATAATTACAACAAATAACAAAACCCGTTCAAAATAAAAACAAGGACGGAGTCAGAGGGGAATCTCGAAATATTTAGGCCGAACGCTGAATTTTAAAGGCGGCAATTTGAACCTACACTCTTATCCTGATCACAGGATAATTTATCTTAACGAAAGAAAGGGGTGGGTTGGGGTGGGGGACCCAAAAATTGGGTAAAAATGTTGCCAGCTAGCGATTAAACCTTCGGGGAGATGCGTTGTATTAATCACCACCCGCGCGCAGTCGTCTTCGAAGAATTTCGCGGATTTTTATAGAGTTGTTATGAACCTCTTATCAACTTTTAAGTATAAGTACGATTAATTTCTTAACAACATTTTTTTTGTCTTTATTAGCATTTTGTTTAGAGGTAAGTTTTTTCTTTATTTACAGTTTTAAGGGTATATTGTATTTATAATAGTTTTTAAGAGTTATTTTTCTTTATTTGCCGTAGTTTTTAACCAATTACAATAGATAAATTAGTGAACGAGATTAGACATTAAAATAGTTCCTAAGACTAATTACAAACAAAGGATTGTAGTTTTGTAACACGTGACATTTACTCTTAACATGTTCACTAAGAAATTTATTTTTCTTTTGCGGTAGGTATTGGGGCTGCTGCAATAAATACTGTAAATAGGACTGAGGAATTATGCTGGCTGATCAAGTTGATATAAAATCTGATGAAAACCTAATGGGTGTTTGGCTGACTTATAAACCACCGACATTTATTTTGTTTTCAGACTAATAAATTCACATTGGAGCATAGTAAATGGTGTAAGTCTTGAAACCATATATTTTTAAATAAAAACATAAAGAGAATTTTAATGCGTTCAATACATCAGGAAGGGGTAATATCATCTCGATATAATTCAAAGTTACTTGTCCTGCGTAGAAGGCGGGGAGGCCACCTTGCCTTTGTTTTAATATTTTCGTAGCATTATGAAGGGTTTCCTTGCTTTCAAATAATTTTGGCTTCTGCTCCTGAAGTTTTGATAAAAGTTTCATTCTATCAATAATTAACGGCCACAATTCCGAGTTTGCTGATGCGATTATAAAGGTTGTGGTTTCTGAGTTATCTACTTTTTCATTTGTCCTAAGTAGAGGCCATTGTTGGAAGATATAGTGAGGTAGAAATTTGGCTTCAAATAGGACAAAAACATCGTGTTTTCAGGCTAAGCAACTGAATATGTATATTTTTTATATATTGAGCTACAATATTTTTGCTATACTACAATATATTTGATTGAATTGAGTCCGATTCTATTTTGAAGTCAATGCTTCTGTTATAGGGAAAATTATAAAAAAAAAAAAATCTTTATTTAACGCTGTCATTTTATTATTATATGACATACGAAAGTTTCCAATTCATATAATATTAATTATTAATTTTTTCTTTTAAATTAATATTACATTAATTTTAAATTAATATTAAACTACTATTATTACATTAGCTACAGTAGTATTTCGTGAAGAAAAATCCAACCTTGTTTGTTTAAAATAGTAAAAAATATTTTACAGTTATCATTGTTTTAAATAAGGAATTACAAACTTCATGGTATATTATAACAAATTAACAATATTGCTCTACAGTTTCTATAACTCGGCAACGTCACGCCTAAAGAATAAGTCAACAACTTAAATTAATTAAATTAAAACAAATCAATTTCCAAATTATTATCACTTTTAATTATTATTGTAAGAATTACACCGCCAAGCGTACTTAAACTATAGTTAAGGTTGTATGTAGGTAGTTATAGTGGCAATCCGGGAGTCTACGGTACATATTACTTTGTTAATATTTTACGGTCACTTTTTCTTACAAATTGCGTAGTACTATAACGTTTCCCGAGATATCGTACATTGCTTCCCTGCTATAAAAGGACACGAAAAATTGCTTGATAGAAATCATGTGAGAAAAATATACTGGGCAATCGGGACCATTGATTTATTCTCCAAATCATTTTTATATCGATATTAGCCATATCGGGCGCGCGTTGGTATGCATCAACTCATTAACCATGTGTCCGATCGATATATTTTGGTACCAAAACCTTTTCCAGAGAATTCTGAACAAAGTTGCTAAAAACATCAATGCTCTATATCCTACCATTTCAAAGTTTATAAAGAACAAACAAACTCACATTCATTTTTATATATATCGATTAGAGGCAAGAAGTATTTTGTGATGAACCATCAACGACGAGACAGTAAAAGAATTTGGGGTATCACGAATTACCATAGAGCCGTTAGTGACATATAGATGACCGAGTAACATTCCCCACAACGTGAGGAAGAATGGAGAACTTCCGCGAAATTTGTTCGCACAAATGACGACGCTTGTTTTTTACGTCCGCGTTTATAATTTAAGGGAGAATGGGGTGGATAAGCTTTCTAATTCTATTGTGTGTGTGCTTCCGAAGAAACCCTATGTCCTGTGTCTTGGGTTCGAATCCCGGTTGTAGCAAATACATATTTTATATATTAATAAACAATTGACAATAATATGGTAAAAATGGCGAGCTTAATTCTTTTTACCAGCTAGTCATTGGATTAAATAGAAAAATCGCGGAATGCCCTTAAAATTTATATATTGAACATATATACACATATATACATACAAAATATACGCACATTTTTGTGACAGATAACTGACTGTTCTTCGGACATGGGTGATGTTTTTGAGTGCTGTTAATGCTCGTCTGATGCACGGAAGTACTCCAGACCTGATGGTAAGGTATCAGCCCATGGATATTAATAACATCAGATTACGGTGTTACTAATGCGTTGTCGAACGAAGTAATAGCCCCGAGAAAATAAATCTGCCACTAACGGTCACCCATCCACCTACTACGATTGCTTGCTTAACTTAGCTTACCATTTACAATCCACACAAGCCGAACTTTAAACGTACAAAATCAATTACCAAGCTAATGAGGTAAATCGTAACATTTTCGTATCTGGCGGCCTGCCAACGTCATATCCACAAAACCCAACGTTTCCTAACAAACTTATTAAGATTCTTATTCTTTTTCTGTGCGCGGTTAGCGACGTATGACGTAACCGTGGGGGGTGCCTCCCCCACACGCATGGCCGCGTCCATGATTTAAGCACAGGGATAAGAATGAAATTAAAAATACATCCGCGCTTTCCTTAGGGTGCTAGGGAGACATATATGCAAATGAACCCCACTCCACCCTTAAGACAGGGGGGATTTTTTGTTAGTATGCTATTAATTTGGGGTGTAACTTACTAAGTATAGGTGTATGTGTAGAAATATATGCGTCCCTCGCGATTCTTTCCGAGTTTCTTTCGTTAAATTATGTTGGTTACAAGAGATTATGAGTACCCGCAATTTTGCGAAGTCTTTAATAAATTGTTTTTTGTAATGTGGGTAGGTACTCAAATTGTGTTCGGTCTCCACATGTGGCTTTTTTCTTTTGTTTCATCTAATTATATCTTGTAGGAATCTTTAAATAAAATAAAGCTGTTGGAAATTTTATAGGAAATGAGGAAAATATATTTTTTTAATTATAACTGTGTTATTCAGTTTTCATTGTTGAGATATACGAGTATTTTTATCTATTTAAAAGACAATGTTCATTTGTTTGTTTGTTATTTCTTAATGCACTGTCAATCTGCTTATGCGGTTGCGATAAAACTTTGTCAACTTATAACGTACTGCCCCAAGGTTACAAAGCATAGAACATCTTGAGGATCAGATTATACTGGACACATTGCCACTCATAACAATCCCACTACGGATCTCTTCTCACAATGTGAGGGGTACAGACCATAGTCCACCACGCAGGTCAACAACAGACCAGTGGACTTCACACACCTTTGACAACTCTTATGGAGAACTCAGGAATACAGGTTTACGCACAATATTTTCCTAGATACTGAGCACCGAAAGAGAAATTTCTTTAGTTTTTTACTAAATATGTATTAAACTTGAAAATGGAGTACTTAACATGGAAATTTGGGAACAGCCAAACTCTTGGAGAAAAAGCTGGCATAGGAAAATAAAAATATATATGTTTAGGCACCTACCTACAGCTTTCTCCACGTTCATCCAGGTTTGACTTGTGAATAATGCTATTAGGTATTAAGTGGTCGTTTTTTGTTAAGAGGTAACATAAATGTAAATAAAAAAATAATTTAATTATGAAACGATAAACCTTTAACTTTTTAATCCAAACGGGTATTCACGATCTGTTTATTATTTGACCCGTGCAACTAGGTCGAAATATCGGTAAAATAATAAGCAGATCGTGAGTACGCGTTTGCATTAAAATATTTAATGTCCGCGACGATATTAGTCTAAAAACAAACCTTTAACTTTCGCAGGGTTCTACTACAAATTTTCTAAATTAATAAGTGCAACATTTAAAAAGCTGAGGTACTCACTAATAGTGACTTAAACTGATATTTCCACCAGTTGCGTGGACTGCACAACAAGACTGGCGAGGAGAAACATGTGACAGTAGAGTACGGTATAGTCAATAATCGTGAGTACCCTTTACAATTGACATTTACAGTTACGAAAACACAGTAAAACAATCACCGTAAGTACCCTTTGTAGTTTGAAATGTACTTACAAAAATCGTGAGTACCCGTTTTAAAATATATAGTTTCCAGGACAATGAATGTTTATGTCAAGTAGTAGATTCATTAACATGTCGAAGTTTGTAACATATTAAGTTAATGTTTCCGAAAATGCTTGTTAACGAACGGTATTTGTCTCTCGTTAATTTTAACGAGTGTAGTATTAAATTTATCAAAGAAAGTTTGTAACGCATTATATTCATGCTCTTCGATCATTAACCCTTGGATTTATTTAGTCACCTCGTTAGAAAACTTGCTGAAAAATTATATAAATTATTCATTTATTGCTTTCATGCTTAATTATTAGGTGTTATAACATCTCGTATATGTGATGGCATGAATAAACCCCGTAAAGGGCATTGCAATACGTAGAAACACATACAATTTCATAACTTTATTGTTAACCGTTGAGTTCCCTTGTCTGGAGTAAATTCTGAACGTATTATCAGGTCATGCTTATCATAAAAATGCTTTGTCATCAGGACTTTATGCAAAATTTATGAAACTTTATTCAAAATTTACCTCCATAGGTAAGAAATGGGTCGAATTAACTTGCACGATTTAACCCGAACACTTAATAAACAAATATACAAATTTAACAAAAATATACAAATAACATACTAATATATAAACATACACTGCAAGTTAAATAAAAGCTTGTGAATAGTGTGTGTCAAAAAGATTATTTACTATGTATATAGATTTATCAAATAATATAAGGCAAAAATTTTATCAAATCGACCTTGGGCTAGGAAGGTCGCATGAATCATTTTAACGAAAATGAGTTATGAATTCTTATTCAGAATTTTTGGCTTTATTGATTGGTCTGTGTGACGCATTTAAATTCACAAAAAAATATTTAACAGACGGCTTACTAGTTACGACTTAATAAAATTTAACAAATCTTATAATTATCGTGGGTATAAACCATTAAAAAAAATTGTAAATCCACGGCAACTACTAAACAAACATACTGACAAAAAAAAAAGGTTTTCCATAGCAAAGACCATGAAAATATAACCAATCTTACTTAATAGGGTTAATAAACCTACAAGACTGAAAAAAATATTACAAAAATATTTCTAAAATTTTGTTTTTTGCTCGTCCTGTAAAGACGTAGCGATATTTTCTAAAACGCATCAAAAACACCCATTGTATTCAACAAGCAATGACTCGAGGATTTGAAGTACCTCAACAGGCACACACGTTTGACATTCATTGAGATGATTTAGCGATTTCCGATGAAAAGTTTAGGGTGGAGGGAACACCTGAGTTGGGTGCGTTTTTAGAGATGAAAAGATAACCAGCGTTTGTTGAAAATTTTAATTTAAGGACGTACACACTACCATATTTTGATTTATATAGAGATATGTACTAGAATTCCCGCGTGGCTTTGCCAGCGTGAAATATTGATAAAAAAATTCTTGTAGTAAATTTTATTCTGACTCATTCAACAGTTTTTGCATGAAGGAATAAAGTGTGAACTAATAAGTAGTAATTGTATCTTTTTGAAAATTACATTTTTCAAAGCAATGAAATTTTCAAGTTAAAATTGAACCTCTTGCAGAAACCTGCGTTCATAATAATTCCCCATAGTATTCCTAAATGTGCGTGAAGTTTACCATCTTTGATCAGAGTGGCAGACTATTCGGGAAGGGCGGCACTGTGTATGTGGCCACCACAGGTCGCTGAGTAGTAATACTCATTGACGGGCCCGAATGGGGCA
>DWJZ01002131.1:0-20418 GCA_018249125.1 Asbolis capucinus
ATACTAACATACTAATATACAAACATATAATGCAAGTTAAATAAAAGCTTGTAAAAAAAATGTGCATACAGGCATTTGTCAAATTTATTAGTCAATATTTTAAATTATATATTTGTTTTAAAATTAGTGCAATAATTTTAAAGTTGATTCTATGTTCAAATTCTATTTTACTACCAAACGTTTTCATGGGAGGTGCTTGATAGAATTTATGTTGCGTGCCGTAATAAATTTCCAATTAATATGGAAGCCGCACAAGTCAGGATTGCCACCTTAACCGTTATCCCTTTGTATTAAGGTCTTATTTATGTTAGCAAATATCTCAGAGCCACCTGAGAGGTCTAAGTACAGTGGTGTTCCTGATAGTAGATGGATACTTAGCAACGTTCTTGCGTAGTACATTTTCTCCACTCTTGAATACTGCCCACAATAGCCGACCGCTTGAAAAACAGCAACTTTAGTCCCCATGGATATTACACACCTATAAAACTAAATGAAGACATGAAGAAGATACACTGGAGTCTAAATTTTTGATCTAAATCTGATCACGAATAAAAAGATATATGTCAATTAAGAAATCTTCATGTACTACCCTAAGCTATTTGTAAACCGAAACGAATTGAGGGTAGTTACAACGAGATATTTGAAAAAAGAACAAGTAAATTTTTCGTTATGGTCCTCCAAGATGCTTACAGTGTAGGCATGTCTTGAAAATATTTATACTCGTAATTAAATAAAAGTTTTTGTGGTTTATAAAACCACGATGCAAATGAAGTTTTTTTCAGCTTATAACCGTTAGTCTTATTCGACTGAAACGCATAACTAAAAAAAATTGGATGTTACCTAATATATTGTTAATATATATTATTAATAATTATAAATAATAGTTATTATATTGTTAATATATATTAGTAATTATATTCAAAGCTTTTGATTAATTTAATTATAAAGTAATATATATAAAATATTTTGTTCAATAAATATGAAATCAAATTATTGACGACAAAATATAACGATATTATTGTATGGTAAATGCGGGTACTTCGAGAATACCTACAAAGCCGTCATTGTATTTAAGTCAAACGGTCATGTAGCTGACACATCTTCCATAATGGATGAGGCTCATTATGATCATATCAGCTTATTGGTACACGAGCTTTGAGTCGGCGGTACTAAACACTCTATATCTTTTATACACTCTGAGTGTAATTGTATATATTTATTGACTATACCACAAGATATATCAATTTTTTTTTAACATTACTATGATTTTGCTGTTAAAGAGGCGATATAGTCTTATATTGGTAAGTTGTCAACCTGGAAAAGCTATAAAAATTAAGTATTTCTGCCATAAAAGTATATATTATCTTATCTATGTATGTCCTTTCCCAAGATCTACTAGGGTACAATAACAAATATTCGTAAGTGTCCCTAACATAATGAAAAACGGGACAAAGTTAGTTTAGAAGAAGTAACAATAAAATGTGTCAGCTTCTAAAATCAGTGATAATTTTTACAAATTATGTTCTCCGCTTCTATACGCTCAGCCAAAAATTAACTACTGGTAAATTTATTTTATTTATTTATGCACACACAAAAAAAATACAGGCTATAATAAAGGTAGTAAGATATACTTCAGAAATTTCTTCCAATAAACCCGCTACATACTACATCTGGACAGCTGGGAATAATTTAAAAGAAAATTAAAATGCTTATTCAGATCTATAAGAGAATGTTCATTAATCATGTATTAAATTAATTAACTACTAAATTAACAATATGCTTTTTAAATAAATATTATTTAGCAAAATCGGATCTAAAAACGCGTAAAGATGTTTTTTCTTACTTTCCTATTTTCTTATAGCCGAGTACGAAACCTTTTAAAATTTAGGCAATTTTATTTATACAAGTCACTAAAGAGGATATCGTTCATATTGAGCTACTTAAAAATCAATTTCCTCAAACAGATAATTTGCTGAAAAAAGTCTTAATCATCCGAAAAACTAAAGCCTTTAACTAATAATAGCGAATTTTGACAGACGCTCCATAACGGTTCGGATCCATTGTTTACAGCCGATGCATCGACTTTTTTACTCAAAACGCCTATCAAACCCTTTCTATTTGTGGACATCTGCCGAAATCGATTTTGCATTTTTTCCAGCAAAAAAATACGGCTGCAAAAAGGTACGAAGTTTTTGCTAACAATGTTTGGTAAACGGCAACCCTTTGATCAAATATCCCAGTGTAATCAGATTTCGGCATGTGCTATCTTTTTTTCTTATTTTTTTTAAGAAACACGATAGTTCTTGAGTGGAGTGTGCCAGTCTTTTGTGGCTGATGAGTGTATTTGCTTTCGCCTCCGTCGTCTTCCGCGTGAAAAAAATGGCACGAGCTCATTGAAAGCTTTCGTCCTATTGTCGTAGTACGGTTGATAAAATCTTTATACACCTTTTCTATATAAAACGTGCTGTTCTGAAATTTACGAACAAGATTTTTTAACGATGAAGTTGTATTATTAATAAAATTATAGACTTTTTTTTTAAATTTATAGAATAAATTAATTTAATTAGTATTTCAAATTAAATCGTTGCCAGTATAAGAATGTTTATTGAGCTATTGGATTGAAATAATTTTATGCACCTAACAGTTCGTTAATACATAAATCCAATGATTTATTAAAATGCAATATAACATTGAAAATAACGCCTTTTTGTAAATATGTATACTCTATTTAAGTGCATATTTATAAAAAAAGGTTTAAGTTATGAAAATTCTTATAAATAAAGCTGATATAAAAAGTGCAAAATTATTTATGCCAGCCAAAGCAATTAATAGTTAATATACATGAAAGTTTCGTATCGTACGCACACAAACAGCGTAACATATTTTCCCGCGCTGCAAAATGTTCTATTTAAGCTGTATTTAAACAATGGTTACATATATTCGCTCGGATATGCCTAATGAATTGTTATAGTTGGTTTCGTCAGGTGTGTAGCCACCTGTACAGTGCCGGCATCTTGTTTTGACAGGTGGCTAGACTGGCAGGTTGGCAGCATTGTCACAGGCGCAGGCGGAGGATTACCGCGCAATGGGCATGCTCGGACACTGCAAATTGTAGTCTTTGTTTTAAGCGTCTATTTTAAGGCCGTCAGCGTCGACGTCAACCTTTTTTTTTTTCAATTATATTTTTGCCGCGAATTTATAAGATATTATATCTGCATCTGGATATGGAGGATGTTTTGTAAAATATTGGAATGGTTTTATAAAATGTTAACTTTGAATATATTTTTAAGCGAATCAAAATAGTTTGTTTGGGTAAATAAATATTCTTTGGGGAGGTTGAATACTTAAAAATTATATATACTGACGAAAAGGTAGTTAACAAATATACATCAGTTGATACATTACCTGAATTGGCCACCACAAGTCTACAGACTATTTGCATAAAGAACCTACTAACTTTTGCCTCAACCCATTAACTGCCCACGATAAATCTCTCCTTTTATTGAGGAGTAAGAGCAAGAGAGGGAGTTCAAGTACACCATCATGCTCTAGTGCAAAATAATGAGAAAGAAAGACAGCAGAAGTAAGCCGAATGCTTTCGGTTTGGTATGAAACAACCGAGATTGAAAATGCTTCTATCAGTCACTCACCCAACCGGACTGACTGTTGCTTCTGATAATGACTCAGAGGGCTGTCTTCAGTTTGTTTCCTCCTTTTGTGTACCGGCAATTATTTGAATCGTCTAAACATTTCAGGATAGACACACCGGGCTAAGAGAACTTACAACAGAGAGGTAGGGTCTACAAAAACTACACCATTCATATTACAAAAACTGCTGACTGCATCATTCATAACCGCACGCGTTAAGCTATTTTAATCGTATCATAATATAAAATGTACGGATTCCGAGACAATACATGACTCATTATACAGTTTTACATGACCTATTCAACACAATGGCGCGTCCTTTCGTCCTGGCTCGAATTCCTTCAACGCTGAAGGATCTCATCAATATACCGGCAAAAACTCAGCAAAAACATCGTCTCCCGATTTTTATTTGATGGAATCCGTACATACGTATAAGCGGAGCAGCCGAGGTGCCGTCAAACGGACCGCATCGACAAAAATGTGCATAATTGCCATCGATCTCGCGAAAAAACCCTTCAAAAAGTCGACCTCTAAATGTTTCGAAAAAGTGCACCTACAGGGTGTCCCGTAAATTAAAAACTTTTTATTACGTTTTGTTGATCCGCTTAGGCATACCGAAAGATGCCTGAACTATCGTACCAAACGATTTTATTTTACATAGTATTACATTTATTTATGCGTTAAATTTCAAAAATTTTACGCCTCATAGCAAGGTAGGTACCGATAGATAAATAAAATACTTCTTATTTCTTTAAGTTAATGTGAGAACCGGCCCTTAGAATATCTCTCTTCACTTTGTTCACATTACCGGTGCGTAATAGCACTAAAACCGTCGGTACTGTTGTTAGCGTCAGACGAGAATCGTTAAGCTTAATCGACGGACGGCTGAAAAACTTCCGATAACATATCTCATAAATCTGAAACGTTCTTGGCCCTAATCTAACCAATCCGTATAAGAGCAGCTTGGTACTCCTCAGTAATGAGGAGAGACTCATTAATGGGTGGAAGCAACAAAAATGTTAGGGCATTTTAAGTGCACGTTTCCACATCACCTGTATATCGATGCATTTCTATAAGGGATTGATTTATTCAAATCGAAAAGGTTTTGATTGTGGCCCTAGCCGCGGGCCCAAGAATTATTTGTTTTTGAATAGCAATTATATTTTATTTTATTAAACGCATCTCGTATAATTCCGTCAAAATACCTAATATTTCTGCGAAATGTGTCTGGAAGGCCAATTGAGAGAATGATCGGGTTTTAAGTACAAACAGACGAAAATGCGTGCAACATTTGTCGATAATTATTTGATTACACGGCTTTGTACCAATGGCGTGATGATATTATGCAAAATTTCACAAATTAATTTTAAAGCGATGCTTTTTTCCGACTGTATTTTTGGTTTATCTGTCGCATTACGTTAGTTCGATAAAGTCACTACAGATGGCAGTAGTATGAGTATTTCTTCAACTTTAACTTTATATCCTAAGCTCTCCTTACATTATAGAATTTCGATTCATTATTAACTCCCATCGTTAACCTAAAATAAAATATATTATATAGCATCAATCGAATAATTTCCGCATATTTCTAGACAAACAGCTCTAAGCTTAAAAAAGTTTAACTTCGTCATTTCATATAACCTTTTAACACATTAGCTTTTAAGACATTGTTTAGGCAGTAGAGTTTTTTGTTTGAATCAATTTTGAAAACCTTGTTGTGACCAATTATCAACCCAGAGCTGCACGTTTCTCTCCAGCACCAGGGTGCTCCAATGCGGAATTAGTGGCCAATAAACATGATGTCGAAGCCGGTGATAGCAGTGGTTCGAACGAAGGTTTCTTGAACAGGAGGCCAGGGTTCAAATCCTATGGCAAAAACGGGATCAAATCAAAGCTCTAATTTTCAAAGATATAAGCGTACCAGAAGTTAATTATCTCATGAGAACACTCAATAAAGTTCTGGAAGGTGTGTAAAGTTACCAATACTGACTTTTTTTTTTGTTTTTTTTTTTGTTTTCGAGGGGGAAACCTTCGAAAGGTGTGCGGCACTTGGGAGAAGTACCGGACTATGTGGGATTCTTACCCACTAAAACCCCCCCGGTGGCCGGCCTTTGCACTATTATAGGACTCCGGGATCTCACAAGGAACACGACCGGAGAACCAATCCTGACTTGGCCAGCGGTGTAGACTATGGCTGGTATCCCACACATTTTGAGAAGATACCCAAGCCCAGTAGTGGGACAATTATGATTTGATGATGATGCATGAGGTCAGTAATCAAGAATCAATAAAACTTATTAAGGGATTAGATGATTCAGGAATTTAAAATAAGTATTGATTTTTAAATTGTTTTTTTTTAATTCTGTAAAAACAAATATATAAAATGTTACATTAAACCAAATTTAATGACGTCATCATTGTGGAAACCACAAAATGGAATTTTAAATTAACCTGTAGTGAATACAAAAAGATAAAGTAATCATAAATAGACGCCATTACTATTTTAGCTACTATATTATATTACTAGTTATTATATTAAAATTTCTAATATATATATTGTTTTTATACCTTTCATGAGATAAAAGATCCGTGCTCAGTAGGGCAATTAAGGGGTTAAATAATAAAAAAGTAGGTTCCGCCCGCGGCTGCGTCCGCGTGGAAGTTACTTTGGGCTAACGCTAACTTTAACCCGTGACGTCGTTTCTGTCATACATAATTTTTACGAAACTAACAGTTTACGTAGCGCACGTAGCAGAAGCTCTCAATAGGAAAAAAATCCCCCATTTTGAAACATTCTTCATTGGTGCTCCGCTCCTATTGGTCTTAGCGTGATGATATATAGCCTTCCTCGATAAATGAGCTATCTAAACTGAAAAAAAATTCAAATCGGACCAGTAGTTCCTGAGATTAACGCGTTCAAGCAAACAAACAAACTATTCAGCTTTATAATATAAGTATAGATAAGAAAGTCTTTTGGATAATTCCCATACGGCCATCTGACCCCAAACTAAGCATTAGCTTGTACTATGATGATCAGACAACTGATAAAGATACATATATATCTATTTAGAATACATACTTATATAGATATTTTTATTACAACCAGACACAGAACAAACATACCTGCTCTTCGCGCAAAAGTGTGTTCTAGGTGGAGAACGAACCCACAACCTCCTGCCTAGCAGTCAAGTTCACTAACCGCTAGACTAACAGACCAGAATAAAAAAAATAAGTAGGAACTAGTGAACTACCCTCATCCCTATATTGGGAACCTTACCTTATCAAGAATATCTGGATCTATTAATCAATAACAACCACATGTCTATAAGTCAATTTTTAATTATCATCTCCTAGCTTATCTATCCCAATATTTTTTTTCGTCAAAAAATAGCGTTTATGCAAACCATCTGCTATCAAAAAAGGTATCCACAGACAAACCACTAAAATCGCACGTACAAAAAAATGTCATCTGCATACAACATCTGGACATTATAAAAACATGCTATATTTATACAGACAACAAAAAATTGCTAAAAGACCGCAGCTTAAACAAGACTATGGGATTTTTTTAGATGGCAATTCTAATGCTTTTTTGATCGCGGCATGTGCCAAACTTCCGTTATTTAAAAAAGTATATTAACGTTTTTAATGCATTCTGTGATAGGCCGATTTATACTTGGTTTAGTAATAAACTCGCCCACCTGTAATTTCATCTAAGAAAGCCACGATGGCGAGATGGCATCACCAGTTTTTTTTTCTTTCTCCAAAATCACGCCTTTTCAAAAAAAATCCGTTAATAATCCGGTATTAAATCGATTTTAATCGATCGATTTTGCTTAAATTTTGTTTTTAATTGTCAATAGTTTGATGTACTTACTCGTTATAATACAGTTCCGTGAAGTGAAACATCGTCTGGAAACCTGCTCTCCTAAAACTTCTCCATAACAGTTTTCTAAGGTGTGTGAAATCCGCCAATCCGCTTGAGCTGCAGGAGATCCGAGCCCAGTTGTGGAACAGATGGCTTGCAAGGTAAGAATATTAGAAAATAAAAACTGAAAAAAAAATTCTAGTATTCTACCTTATTACTGGTGTGGAAGAAAAATATGTTAATATGACACGCACTTTTGCTTATATTAATTTAGGGTAACTGAATTTATATTTCATACATATGTGAAATGTGCATAGTCCAGCGGCTTGTTTTTAACACAATCGATAGATAGATAAAGCAAGAGCGGGCGCATGGTAGGAGACTGAGTGACCTCTAGTGGTAAATATTTGAACACGGCAGACACGTAAAACCACGGTACTGGTTTTTATCGTTAGATAGAAATTGTTAACTCATATCGGTTGCCTTTGGTCAGCAAAAATAAATCCGACACTCGGGTTGGCCACCCTACCACCAATTCGAAATGGAGCGCGACAAACTCGAACAGGAGGTTCTAGGTTCAAATTCTAATTTTTCACACTCTAACTTTCAATGTTATATTTGTATGAGAAGTTGATTATCACGTGTTACGGTGGAAACATCGTGAGGAAACCTGCACTCCTGAAAGTTCTCTACAAAGTTCTCGAAGGTGAAGTCCGCCAATGCCCACTTGGCCAGCGTGGTGGCTATGGACTGTACCCCCACATTGTGAGTGGAGACCCGAGCCCAGTAGTGGGACAGTGAGACCCAATGCCAAATGATGATGATACCGTGCTCAGTTGGGCCATCAATAGGTTAAAATCAGTGAGTCCGTGCGTTGCCTATAAAGTGCACATATTCTGTCATTTCCCTTGTTTAGTACAGGCATATATTTTCTCGATGTAGTACCCCAACATCTATAACCTTTTGCAATCTGAATGTGGCCAGCGTCACTTGCGATTCCAATACAATAATTTCCAAAAACATCTGCTTCCTAGATCGTGATGATTACGCCACATGTCCTACCGAAATTAATTTCACTACATTTCACCAGAGTGCTTAAAAAAAAGGTTTCCGTAAAAAATGAGAGTCTGCACGAGCTATGCTTTTTGCTTGCCTTCGCGATGTGGAGAATACACCGAACAATTGGTGATCAAATTAAGAAAAAGTGTTGATCCTGTTCTACCATCGAGGCAGCGTAATATGGATAAGAATTGATTATGTTATAGCTCTACGGCTACTGTTGCTAAATATTGAGAGTTCTTGAGTGATTAGTTGAGTGAGGTGGCTTTTTATCGAGACTTGAGACATAATTTTTATATATTTGTTTTTTTTAGATTTCATTAAATAGGTTACCAATGTTAAGAAGAACTTATTGCAGCATAGTAAAATCTTCTTAACACTAGAGATATTTTATTATGTTATCATATATGTTGTTAAATTTTTACGACAGCTTTCCTATGATGATATAATTTCACTATAAATTTACTAACCTAAAACAATTCAAACAGGTCTAATATTACATAAAACGGATACAGTATACTATGTCGTTAAAACTACTTAATATTGTATTAACTGTCGCTTACACTATTGAAGTGTAGTTAATTTTTACCGTTAAATTATAATTGTTACATTGGCTAATTAATAAACTTCATTAATTCTTTATGAATTTAATAAAGAGTTATCATAAATAAACTCCGTGACACTATAATATTCTTTTGTGTGCAGTCATTTTGCTAATTCAGATTTAAATTCTCTCATATTTATCGGACGACTTCAACCCATTCATGGCCCACTACTGAGCACGGTCTCCATATACAGAGAAGGCCTTAAACATACTTCACCACACTACCCCAATGCGGACTGGTAGAGTTTATCGGGTAAATTATTATATATATGTATTGCTATTCTGTATCTGTTTCCTTTTGAATTGCGTTCCTTTTGAATCCGGTTGAAATATACTGTTTTTGTAGGTAGAAGAATTAGTGACAGTTAGTACGAGTACTATTTCTTAGAAACAGTGCGATTAACATAATCCTAAATAACAATTCCTAGTAATGTTTATTTCTCTTAGTTCCTAATAGTTTTGAATGATATGAGACCAAGTTAATAACACGTTTTGTTGTAGGATAAAATGTTTTTGAATATTTTCGAGACCTTTTATTTGTAAATCGATAATAATTTATATTTGTCACATACTGACCCACTCATGGTAACTCCTTGATATTATTTATTTAAATAAGTATGTTTCTTAAATTATGAAAATACCTTATCCATATTACACGAACGGGAGGCACCAACCGCGGAAGTGCCCGCAATATGCCGCCTCTTCCTGTCCTTTGGCAAATTAAATGTTTCGCCATCTTTTTATAGTTTTTTACCAGAACAATAATGGGCGCGCGCCGTATGGCTCGTGCCGATCAGCTGCTGTATAAAAACCAAACTTTTCCTTTCTTGATGATTTCACGAATACTTCTTGCTGATTCGACATGATACGCGTCTGTAATTATTAATGGAATAATACTCAAGTTTTAATTACGATAGTCAAAATATTTCAACGGCATACCAGTTAGTCCACTGAAGCAACATGGTGCAGTATGTTCTGCCTGGAAGAAAGACCTATGTTCAATAGTGGGTCCATCTGGACTTCCAGCTTCTAAAGTCGACAGTGAAATCTTACTAATATTAGGTATAAATGTAAAAGTGAGTGAATGAATTTATGAATAGACGGATAGTTGGATGTATACATTTTTGTTATATCCATAGTTATATACTCCTTCACGCAAAAACTACTGAAGGATTCTAAATGAAATCTGGCACAGGGATAGATGAATAGGGATAGATGTGACAGATAGACAGGGATCTGGAATAACAGAAGGACAACTTTGTATCAATACGCGGGCAAAGCCGCGCGCGGTCCCTAGTCTTTTATAATTGCCTCTTATAATTTTATAGTCTTTTATGTTTCGGTTAAAGTACCGCACTCTTTTTCTTTCGCTCCATATTTTAGTAACTGTGACCCGTCCTTCTGTTCTAAAGTGTTCTTGGAGGATGAAAATCACTGCGCATCATATGTCCCTACTCTAAAGACCAGTCATGTACCAGTACAGCAATTTTTATTGAGTTCTATCTTGGCGTTCAATCGCTCATGGGCGACGACGAGTTTTATTGCAACCCTGTCCTATTGGGCTCGGGTCTCTACTCACTCCACTCCACTCACAATGTACGGGGTGCATGGCATAGCCGACCACGCTGACCAAGTGCGAACTTCACACACCTTTGAGAAATTTATGAAGAACTCCCAAGAGTGCAGGTTTCCTCATTCACCGTAACAAGTGACAATCAACTTCTAACGCACGTAACTTTGAAATTCACGCCGCAAGATTATGAACCCTAGACCTCCCGTTCGAGTGACCAACGTTCATACCACTAGGCTATCACTGCGTCAACAAAATCCGTTGGTTATTTCCCTAAAAAATATACCAAGTAACCCCCAGCCTTGAAATTTACTTAAAAACTCGCCAGATTATCTCCACAGAATCTGGTAAAAATTGCTTTAAACATAACCTGTACGGTGATATCACTAAAATAAAATAATTTATCAGTATAAAAACAATCCACTCCACGTCAAGATACTTACAATATAGGGTTCTGTACAGTGGCGTTACTATGCCTCAAATGGCAAATTCATTGGCCTCAGGAAAATTGGCAATTGAAATTTAATTTAATAAAATCTCCATCTTAAGATGGTTTCCCGAACTCAATATTAAGTTAAATATCTCATTTTCAGAAGAATATACTAAATAAATAAATCTAAAGTTAGGTCTTAAAATAAAAAAATCCAAATTTAATATTATCAAAATATTATGTGTGGTCGTAATTATATATAATTCAAATTTTTAAGATTTTTTGTTAAAAATACTGGTACACAGGACCCTAACAAAAATATCTAATATTTATTATAAAATATCTTTAATAATACGTTTATACTACGACACAGCACAAACACTCAGTGTATACATCGAATGCCTCCAAGTGCAAAGTTTAGATACGACACGATAAATAGTAAAATCCGTACAATTGTAAACAATACAGAAAATAATGTCTCATATTTATGTCCCAATTTGTGTCGTAGTTCTAATAAATATAGAAAAATTCAGGCTTCTAGCACTAAGGGTCCCTGCGTTAGAGCGTGTATGGAGGACTGGACTGACAGGGCAGAACTGTGAAGGTTCAAAATTTACAAAAGAACCCCAAAACTCGACATATGTACGTACTGCTTAAATTCGATTGCACAGATTGGAAATAAACAGTTTAAGTCTGAACGTAGGCGATAAAAGAGTAACGAATTATAAGGGAAGATAATAACAATTATTCATTGAAAAATTATTATTTTGTAACTTAGTTCATTGTTAATACTTTTTGTTTTGTTATGCTTACAAAATAAAGAGAAAAGAAGTTACTGTCTAGCTAGAACACGACAAGTGGTTTGGTGACACTCTTTTGACATTTGTAACGTTTTTTTATGTAATCAAATTCGAATTTTGAATTCCGATATTTTTATGATTAAAAGAGATCAATGCATCTGACGACCTGTTAGTAAATAAATATCATCTCCCAGAGATACTCGATACATACATATATACATGTATATAGGCTCTACCAGTGCATACATAAATGCGAAAGTTTATAAGGATGGATCGATGGATGAATAGATTTTTGTTAGTCCTTCACTATGGAATCGATCTGGATGAAATTTGACACAAAGATAGATTATAGTCTAAAATAACACATAGACACCTTTTTATCAAGGTATCACGTGGACGAAGCCGCTGGTGGATACTAGTTAAATACAAAACGAAGTATCCTATACACCTTATCGTGGAAAACATCAGATATCAATATGTATTTAAGAAACTTGACTACAATACCTATATTAACTTTGAGAATTGAGAAAAACTGGCCACCATACATTCTACACCCTCATATTACATATATTTAAATTAAAAAATATTACATATACTGCTAATATAATTGTCATCAATTTAATTGTATACTTTTATAACTGTATACTTGCGTTATAGTTTATAGTTTCACCGTTGGATATAAAGCAGGGCCCCATCAACGTAAACTCTCAAAAGTAGCATTGATTAAGACAAGGTGAAATAATGATATTTAAAACCGATTAAAACATTTACTATCGATCGCTGATTGTATGAAATATCTTTTTATATATGCTTTATTTACTCTTATAAAATATTAAAAATGTACTTAATGCAGTCACTCTGCAGTTATCATAATTATAATTTTTTATATTTTTTTTTAATCAAAATATATACAATTGAATTTTGTAAAAATATTGACTTTTTTAATAGAATTTTATCTGGGGGCTTATTATCTTTTATTATTTATTTGTCTACCGTGGCACGCCAGCTGACTTAGGAGGGGTTAAAAAAAACTCTACTAGCAAACCTTCAAGATGTGATATGGCTCTCTACTCCCGTCTAAAACCTCAGGGAGGAGGGAGCGTCAGCAAAAGCTGAGCCGGTTCCTTTTGCCTTAACAACTTTATTTGTTTGTTTTAATTATATAATTCCATGTTATTTTGTTAGTTGTTTTGAAGGCAATAAATTATTTATTTATTTAGTTAGTGGTTGAGGAGGCCTGGAAAGTTCTCCAGCACGCTGCTCCAGTGGTCGAGGGGCTTAACATGCCCTCCGAATTACGGAAACGTTCAAGAATTACCATTAAACGCCGGACTGCGGCTGCATGTTTTTGTGTGAATGCTACAGGCCATAGTCCACCACGCTGGCACAGATGGTAGACTTTACATACCTCTGCGCCAAATTTCATTCAGATCGGTTCAGTAGATTTTGCGTGAAGGAGTAATAAATATCTATCCATCCATTCTAACAAACTTTCGCATTTACAGCATTAGTAGGATGTACTAATTTAGTACGTCACAGCAAAAAAACATGATACGAGTACATCATCATGAGTTTTATACATTTGCTATTATCAGCTTTTCTTTGAAACACATAAAAAATCGTCATAACATAGTAGACGTTTCAATTAATAGAGTCACAACTCGAAAAAATACCCCATAAACATGTCCACAAAATAATATCTGTTATATTAAACTTTTAATTATAATTTGGTAAAAACTTCAACGTTTAGGAAACAAAGCGTTGCCAAATGGCGTGGAAGGGCCGCGGATGGTAAAAAACAGTGCGATCTCGTGCCTGATAATTAAGGCTTTTGAGGAATCATTTTATTAAAAAAAAGATTCGCTTTACCTGAGATATCAAAATGATGCCGTCTACAGTTGGTTTTACTTTTCGTTGTTTTTGATAATGTATACAGTATTTTTGTTCTGCTTTTTTCCCAAAATATCGCATTAATAATATTAAACTAGATAAGTAGCCATTGGTAATTAATTCATCTACTCGTAACAAATCTGTAACTGATCGCCGTCTGTACTCCTGGAGGCTCTTATTTGGGACTGAACTCGAAAACAATAATATTTACAATTTCAGCCAGTTTGTCTGATTCCCTGTACTTTTGTACATACACCCTAATGTCAGAAACGGCTGTTAGAATGAATTGAATACAGTTTTCACTGATGTATTGCGCTAGACTTGGATCAACATTAGTGTATGTATTATTAAAATCGGCTTACAAATAATAATAATATTAAATATCTTTGGACAACTCACACAGCCATCTGAACCCAAACTAAGCGTTAGCTTGTACTATGGTGATCAGATAACTGATAAACATATGTACATATATACTTTTAAATAGATATTTCGATTATACGCCCAGACACACAGAATAAAAATTCCTGCTCATCACAAAAAAAATTGACCTGGGTGGGAATCGAACCCACGACCTCCGGTTCACTAACCACTAGACCAACCGGCCTGTCAAAAAATATATTAGTTCGTCAATAATTAAAAATACTTAAATATATTCTGGCACTGGGATTCTTTCTGCCCGTAGTAACCATCCCCCTTCCCATTTTTCGTCTGTCACCAATTGAAGCTATTGGTGTGTTTGGGGCAATGACATTAAACGTAGCTACGATAAAATCGCGCTAAATTGTTTCCCGGCAAACTGCCTAAATTCTGATACTTATCTATTAGTCTGTCGATGGCATTCGCTGAGAAGAGTCGTGTCTAATATGTCAAATTAAGCAATTACGTCGAAATTCTTCAGAGTAACTAATAGGGGTTACGCCCTTATACGTGAAACAGTAAGGGCGTAAATCTACATCAAAGAGTTTCGCCCTTATTCGCTTATTAGTTACTCTAAAAAGCCCTTACTCTGGCATCGTAGTACGATTGTGTGTGTGAGCGTAAAAGATGGCGCCGCGCTCTCGCCGCGGCGTGTGACAGGATTAGATATGCATAATTTAATAATTACTTCTCAGCGTCATACACTTCCTTATTTCTAGGATAATATCAAGATCCCTCAAGAATACATCCCTCCAACTTCAAGTTCTTCATTCAAAATTCTTTAATGTTTTTTTATTTCAAATTCAATGTAATTTCTTTTTACAAACTTTTATTTATTAAAAGATTCACTGAGTATAACAATGATATAACCAGAAAAAACTTCTTCATATTAATTTATTGAAGTACTTTCTTCAGAGGCTCTAGTAATTTTCAAGTTCGTAAGTATAACTTCATTTTATCAGCAGTTGGTTAATGTTAATAATATAGGTTAAGTATAATATTTCGCTATGTTTTTTTAATTATAAAAATTCGGATAATTTAGTAAATAGTTTAGCATAGCTAATTATTGTGCCCTGATTTGTTTAGTTTATACTAAACTACAATTATTTTAATGCCAGTTCTTAAGTAAAATAAGTTATACTTAAAGTCAAAACATGTATTTTGTTAAAATAATATAGACTATTCATGACTTATTTATCATAGGCCAAAATTAATATATTTGTTAATAATTTGCTACGTCCAAAAATTATTCGCAGTACATTTTTGTTCGGCAAAAATGGTAGGAATGGTTTCGACCAAATTTTGTATTGGACATTTTTTTAAGAATTGTAAATTCTCAATACTAAACCACATCACTATGTGTGTGTGGCTAAGCACTAATATGTTGAATGTAAATTTTACAACCCAAAGTTTTTAGCCTTCTGCCACCTATTTTAGTATTTCGGCAAAACCTTAGGTTAGCTAGTAAAGCTAAGCTAAAAAAAATAATAGTTAAAAAAGCTAGGAAATACGCAATTTTAAAAACAATGATTAAAACTTGGATATAGCTAAAATAATGATATAATAAACATGCTGTATAGAACACCACAATATCTGCGTACGTGCGCCGAATCTATCTGATATGTGATCTCCAAAAAACGAACCCAAAACCTTTTTTCACCAGACTCCAAAGAAATTCTCAATAAAAAACACAGATTTCGCAGATGTTGATTTTATAAATTTCTTGCACGTGTTCCTTCGTTTTTTGCCGCTTGTATGGGTATTGGTTATGAAATTGTCTAAAATTGAAGAGATCGTCCAATTAGAAATAAATTAAGGCGAAAGAATGCGAATATTGTTTGCAGCTGCTAACAATAAAGTTATATTACAACATTAACAATAACTTACATCTCTATAGAAGACCGCTATTAAATTTTAATGTAAATAACATTTTTTTTTTCTTTTTGTTTTTTTCTTTGAGTATGCTTACTAATCATTAACAAAAATAGACACTTCATCATGAGCAATAACAAAGTAACTGCATTATATTAAAATAATTAAACAACTTTGTCTTAGGATTAACTCAATTTTAATATGAAATTTATTTCAGCTACAAATATAAATCGAATCAGTCAATCATCATTATTTAACTAGTTTAACAAAACATCTATATATACAAGCATTTTTTAACGTTACGTTACATAACAAAGTATTTTTTACGTTAAATAAGCTAGCGCTTGACCACGATCCGGTGGCAAGTGGCAACGAAAATGTGAGAGTACACGTGCTGACATCTTTTCGCGCAACGCAACATTAACAAGTCAATGATCTGAAACGCATAGTTCGTGCTCGCACTAGTGTTTCGATCGTTCGCTAGATGGCTCTGTGTCTCATGGTCATGATCATGTTCCAAATTCAAACAGGAAATTTACAATAAATACAATTTTCAGTTTATACAATAGGTACACTATTGCTTATTACAAAATAAAATACCTAAACATAATTTACTTACATTTATTCTTAACAATTTAATTGAAGAATATAATAGATATTTTATAACTTAAATTTCACATTCATTAAATTTACAAAATTTTTCGACAAAACTTAAGGACTCTTTTTTAAAACTAGTTCCTTATAGAGATCAACATAAATCTCATTAAAATTATCATGCCGGTGACATGCATATTGATCAGACACACAAACAGGTTGGGCACCATCATATTTTGCAGTGTTATATTCTATATTAAATTTTTCAACCTCTTTCACAATATCCAAAAGGCAAACACATTGCCAAGGATTTTGATGGAAAAAGAATTTCTGTAAACGCACACCTGTATTTCTCAATTCCAAACAAAAATTGTCCGTCAAATACGTAAAGTCATTATTAGCCAAATTAAGATTTTTTGCTCCCGTACCTCTGAAAGCGTTCATTGGTATAAAAGTAATATGATTGTTAGATAAATCAATGTTACTTAGTGTACGCATATTTAGAAATAGCTTATCTGGTATGCTAGTCAGCCTGTTATTCCGCAGCATTATAATTTTTAAGCTTTTCAAAGGTTTGAAAACATCTTCATGTACACTTTTTATAACATTCCAACCGACGTTAAGTAATTCGAGGCTTTCCAAATTAGCGAAAGTAGTAGGATTATCGAGTGTCGATATTTGGTTCACAGACAACAAAATCTTTTTCATCGTGTTAAGATTTTTCTCTGTCGCGAAGTTTGGCACTTCAGTTAGGCTGCATCTGTCTAAATTTAAAAATTCTAACGTTTGAAATGTTTGCAGAAGATTTTCATGCGTCTCAGTCATATCGTTTCTAGAAAAATCCATAAAAGTAATCCGTGTATTTCGCCTGAAAATATCAGAACTCAATTGGCTCCCCAAAAAGGGATTGCTGGATAAATCTAAGTACTGTAACTTCCATAGTGGATCGAATACTCCTACTTGTAGATTCGAAATTTTATTGCCTTTGAGGTCTAGGCTGACTAAGTTTGATTTCTTGTCAAAAAGGCCCAGTGGTATCTTGGATATGGAATTATACGATAAGTTCAGATGACTCAGTTGCTGCGCCGCGTCCATAGTACCAAGTCTTATTTCACTAAGTTTATTATTCGACAGATCAATTTGTTTAACTAAAGGGAGACCATGAAATGCTTCGTACCCTAATACTGTTATTCTGCAGGCTCTCAGCATTATTTTCACAGTTTGATTATTATCTGATACTAAACCTCTTTCCAGAACATGATCTGTATCGCCGGGAGTACATGTTATAATATTTGGCTTTTTTTCGTTCGGTGTACATGTCGGTTTAGCGAAGGCCGATTTGTGTGTAATTATAAACAGGCAAAGAAGCAGCCGTAGAGAATTCATATCTGCAAACAATAAAGTGATATCTTAAAAACTTTCCTACTTATTAAGAAATATATAACTTTATTAACTAAATACTATTTAAAATGTAACTAACGAGTCAAAGCGCACTCAAAATTATCTGGCCAAATTTTTTATTATTGTAATAATAACCTTAATATACTTTATCAAAATATGTACGTTTCAACCAGTATTATTCACATCAGGACAATTTATCTGAACATTGAACTTCGACAAACTTGTTCTGTGCTTGTTTACGCTTTATTTATAGAAACAAACACAAAATCTTTAAATAAACAATATAAATTAACATCCTTTTTATATGCCTAGAAGTAATTTAAACTAACAGTAAAATCAAAGTGATCAACAATGTTTTATTTAATTTAAAAATAATTTCATAAATACCTCAACAAATAACAACTGCACAACAAAGAAGAGTCCGTTCATTGATCACACTCTTATCACTCTGGACACTAATATGTACTGGACACTAATATGTTAAAAACCACATCAGGGTTTTTTGAATCTAGTAATAACTGTATCTAAATATTCAATTCAACAAAACTCAGTAAACAGTTAGAAGTGTCAATTGTTTTACTTCAGATTTAAGCCATCAATACCCGAGATAATGACTCACTCTTCCATTCATTGGTGTGGATAGCGCTTAAAATTATCATTCAAAACAGAAACTCGATGGCGTAGAATGTATTATATTTCGTAACTTTAATGTTATTATTATAAGGTTGAATTTAATGTCTACAAAGTGTAGCTGTAAACACAGATAGGTACAAGAAATACCCGTATGACAGACTGAATAAAAATAGATGAAACTTAAACAGTAATGTGGCTCCATCTACAAGCTTGGCAAGTTATGACAGCGAATGTATCCATTTGTGAAACTGTAGATTCCAATCGTAAAAATAATCGTGCAGCAACCTGTTGAACAACAAATGGTACCAGGGTACCGGGGCTGGTACCAGGTCTAGTATACAGTCTTTTCCCTGGCCAGTGACACCAGTCACTTTGCATAAAATGTTAACATCATGGCAACCCATAACTGTACTCGACTCGAGTCTCCTCTTACAGTGTGAGGGATATAGGCCATAGTCTACACCAAGTGCGAGTTAGTAAACTTCACACACCTTCGAGAACTTTCAAGAGTGCAGATTACTTCGCGTTGTTTTCATACACCGAAGCAAATGATCATTGACTTCTCATACGCACACACATACAAGGTGCACGCTAAATTCAAACCCAGGCCCTCCCGTTCCAGATACCGACTTCCAAACCGATAGCCTATCACTACTTATACCAATTATTTAAAAAAATTATATTATTTTGATAAGCGACGCGTCGTCGACACCTCATATTTTTGCTGTTTTTAAACAACGTACTAAAACATGCTGCTCCTAAAAGAGGAAAATTCTGCAAATTTACAGTTTCTTATCATCGAAAATAACAATTAACTCGGTTTTGAGTAGCTATGAATACATAATAAAAGTTTGTCACAAGTAAATTATATTAACGACATATTTTCATCCCACACACACCTACATATGTCAGTTTAACCTTCACAAAATTACGTCGCATATCTTAGTCAATTACAATGAAACAACAGATATTGAAAAATTTATTTCGCTTTACAATTTAATATTCTTATTTATAAATCAGTCACACTTATCACAATTACTATCAGAAATTTGGTCAGTTACAGTCACTGCATCAGTTATGCTATCGGCAAAATTAGAACATTCTTCATCACAAGATACATTGAAATCCATTGAACTGCCTTTAATACTCATTGAAATATTAGGATCTTCCAAATTCGTGTTCACGTTTCTAGAAAAATCTAATTCACTCTTCAACTGCTGTATAACTTGAATCACTTCACTTTGGAAATTCATATTGAGTTTGTACAATTGCTCTGAATGCTCTTTTTCTCTTCTTAACTCATTTTTAAGATGAGTATCTTTAAACTTCTCAAACTCACTCATAACTCTATTCTTTGATTCGTATAAGTGCTGCACCATTAATACAAGCATGAATATTTTCTCTATAACTTTATTTTTTACTTCTGGAGAAATATTCTTATCTGATTCAAGGTCTGATTTGGCATCGAGTGCCAAGTCGTTAGCTGAGGATGGAAATCCTAGGAGAGATTTTGCGCTGGAACCATTTCCTTTAGGTGGTGTAGGTGAACTTTCATGTTTACCTGGTTTTGTAGCTTCTTTTTCTGGCTTCTTTGAAGTAAAAGCACCATGAGTCACCACTTCAGTAAAT
>DWJZ01002132.1:0-20411 GCA_018249125.1 Asbolis capucinus
AACTGATAAACATACATATATACTTTTAAATACATACTTAAATAGATATTTTTATTAAACACCCAGACACACAGAACCAACATTCCTGCTCATCCAGAAAAGTTTGACCTGGGTGGGAATCGAACCCACGACTTCCGGTGTAGTAGTCGGGTTCATTAACCACTAGACCAAGCGGTCTGTCAATATATATGTATTGACGTATATTGACGTTATGTTCGAAGTTCCGTAGTTCTAGAGTTAAAATAGCTCGATGGTGAGTTTAAATCACTTTTGAAATTGAAGTCTCATAAGTTTCAATTTGAAACTTTAATCTTTTACATAAATACTAATCCAGCCGGGCTTTTGAAGGCCCTGGAGAAATTTGAGGCCTTGAGAGAGGCCACAGATCCCTTCAATTAAGATTAAAGGAAACTTTAAAAGAACAAGGTAGCTAGTACAGACAACGATAAAATTGAAATATGACGTAGGTTATTTAAAAGAACAAAACAGAAACAGAAAAGTATGTTGATAGAAAGAAGTACTTTGAATATATTAATTAAAAAAAACTAGATGCAAGAACTAGCAAACAAAGTACCCAGTTGATTCTTTCATAAGTTTACTATTGATAGATACAAGAGAGCAATGTTAGCTCGAGAAAATATTTTACTGAAATGTAGGTTAACTGATGAATAAAAATACTTGTTTGAAACTTGGTTTCGTAGAAAAATAACAAGGTTCTATCTCAGGAAAACGTTAAATTTTCAATTTGCGAATGAAGAAAATGGCAAATGTGTTTTCGTTTAAACAGGAAAACTTTTTTCGGGTGAATTTCACTTTTGATAAGTAAGATTATTTTTAAATTTCGGCAGCCCGCAGTATTTCCAAACAGCGAGTTAACAAACAATCAGCAACGATAGCACAAACTATCGCTACGAGTCCAAAAACCTTGTGTTACATACGCGATCGTTTGCAAAACACTCGCCTGTCGATACTGTAAAGTTTTTACGACACAACTAGCGCCGACACCAATAAAGTGGCACGATTGTCGCTGATACGTAATACGAACTCGTGATCTACGAGCGATTATCGCACAATTTTCGTCATCGCTTTCAAGCAACGTAATAGACCCGTGCGTTTTATCACCAATAAGTTACTTTGGATTTTTGTTTTTTGATCAACTTTTTGTGTAGTGCGCTATCGAAACTGACATTAATTAATTTAAAATTGACCGTTCTACTTTTTCTTACAGTCCGTAATATACGTAACTACCCTACATTTTATGTGGATTAGTACAAAAGCCAGCCACCAGACGGCTGATTCGATCCTATACAAAATAAATTAATAAGTTCGTCAACTTCATAAACCACACCTATTGATCGCTCGCTGTGTTTTTATGTGATAAGCAAGCAAACGAGCAGACGGGTCACTGGTAAGTGATCACCGACGCCCATTTGCATTAGCATCACCAGACTAGGGTGTTACTAACACTTTACGTGCCCTCTGAAGCACAGAAGCATTGAAATTTTTTTGCCACTATCGCTCGCCCGTACCGACTGAGCCCACACTTTTATATAACTCAGTCACCACTTTTGTATAATATAATTGACAGACACCGTCGGACTACCAAATTCCTAGTAACTAAATCGACAAAATCTATATGAATGAACAAAAAGCAATCTTGAATTTGAAATCGTAAAATATCGTCAATTTCCATTGAACACAAGCTCGAACGTACTGTGTGCAAAACAGTTTCTGAATAACAAGCCGTGAAATTAGGTTACTCTCGTCTCGATTTGAAATGTTTTATCTTTGTTTTCAAGTTAAAGAAACTTTATTGCCGTAATAAAAAACCTTGAACCTTTTATATATAATGGGCCCTGGGATAGATGCTATAAAAAGTTTTTTTATTTTCGCCTCCATTTCTTACTAGATGAAATGTTACGGTATTCGAAAACCTAGTCCTATAAGTAAAATTTGCAAAGAGAAAGCAGTCAGCAAACGATCAGCAATTAGCATAGATTATTTCTGTGTCAAAAAACATCGTGTAGTTAATTTTCTGATCCGTACAAAACTTGTAAACAGTGACAATATTACAGTTTTGTTAACAGTCACACTACCTTCAAACTAATCTACCGCAACATCTTTTCATGTCAGAAATAATTTTTAACATTCAATAAGTTAGTGCAAACTTCGATCCCAACTCATGGTGGCATTGTCTTTGCTTGTTAATACAAAGTTTGGAACTAGGTTCGAAGTTTGCGATGGATACCTTTTGTTACTTAAAGTTAGCCTCCGGGGATTATTTTCTTCGCAGTTCTTTTGTCGGTCTTCTTTATTATTTTATAAGCAGGTTGTTTAGCAGACGAGTTTGATGGTAACTGATCACCGCCCCCCATGGACACTAATTAGATCAGATTGGGGTGTTTTGCCAGGAACGAAGTAGACCGTGAAATGAAAAAGAAAGAAGAAAAGCAATATATTGGAGAGGTAACTGGGTCCGATGACTCCGCTTGCAGACGCCACGATATATTGCTCCAAGACCCTTATTCCGTGACAGAAGAAGAATGGAAAAAGGACGAATGCCTTATGCCCCCAGCCAGAACACAAACGATTTGGCTTGAAATTCTATCAAATAGGTGGTAGCCGGCCACACAGACTCTATATAAATCTTCTGCGATCTTCTTAACCTTAATATAAAACTTGATTATTTTATTAGTTCTTAAATTAACCTGGGTACTACCTATTTTTAGGACAATCTCTTTATTTTTATCATTCTTTTGATAAAACTAAATTTAAAGCAGACCGTGTCTTTCATATTTATATTTTTTCGTTCCATTCATCTGCACTAGGTGCAAATAGCACGTACAACCCAAAAACAACGTTCATCTTTCATTCATAAGCCTACCATGATCAAATCTGAGACTTCACCAAGAGTTCTCCAGACATGAGTATGTTCAGCTACTTACGTTCGCAGTTGATGTCAGGCCCGTACCAGGAGGCCTGGCCGTCGATAGCGAGACATTTAGCCCTGGGGAAGCCGTTGGTGGTGTACCCGGTGTGGCAGTTGTACTGGACTGTGGAGTCAAGGTCGAAGGTGGCTTGCTCGGGCAGCGCTGAGTGGTGGGCGTGTTCGATGGTTGGTGGTTGAAGACAGTATACTGGAAATGAAGGAATTTATGGTATTGACACATAAGTCATAATGGTAAGTGTTCAGCAGACCGATTCTCGTTTCACAAATCGTTGCGGTATATCGACTTTGTTGTTGAAACGCAATTTAGTTTTAACTTTCGCAATTGGCTTTCTGCTGCACCCCAACCACATGTCGCAGAGATATTTGAATTTTTAGAGTTTTGCTTTTCGCCTCATAGCTTTTTACTGGGTGTAGAGATTTTTATGATTCTTTTTTTATTCAAAAGTTAGTACATCATGTAGTTTTATATAATTGTGAGCGACGAGTTGTTTAGGAGTCGTTTTTTTTTCTTAGTTTCCTTTATGGTGTATAATTTCTCGAAAGCATTTGAAATTGTTTTTTTTAAATGATAAAAAAAGCCTAAAAAAGTAATGTAGGGCGAACCTAGATGCCGTATTTAATATATGTATTTACTATACATATAATCGATAATGAAAGTTATCGATATTTTGCTATCGATGCTCAAAAGAGTTTAAGGAGAAGATTACTTACTGTTTTCCTTACAAGCTGGAGCTACTCCCGCCCAGTTGCCATCAGCCTGACAGCTCCTGCTCTGTAGACCCACCACGTGGTACCCCGGAGGGCACGAATAGTTGGCCCTGGAAAAAAAACAAATCTTTAATACTGAGCAGCAGAAAAGATGTTATCCAATTCCTAAGTTGCAATAATATTCCTACGTTGGCTTCTGTGCTCCGGCAGATCTGTCGCGTACATTGCAAACGGAAAATGATTGCATAAATTTTGCGATAATTGCGCATAGATCGCAAATTCGTATGACGTTTAAGCGATAATCGTGTCATTCGTTGATGCTAGCTCTAGTTTCCTCGCAGTGTAAAGTCATCGCAAAGTGTACAGTAATAATCAGCAAGTGTAATACAAGCGATCGCGTGTGTAATGGGATACATATTTTTACACATAGCGATAGTACGTGCTCTTGCTGATCGTTTGCTGTCTGCTCGCTTTTTGCAATTTTTATATAATAGGTGGAACATCACAAAAAACGCCTACTTGCTATTAATGGAGTTTGTGTGGGCTGAACTGCAGTCTTATTCGAATCGGATGTGGCCTGCGGGACGCGGATTGTCGACCCCTGATCTAGGGAACTGTAAAGTTGGCATTTCAAAAAAGGCAACCGCAACGGGCGTGTTTTAAATTAATTTCTGGACTGCATTAGAAGCAACCAGCGACTGCGCCAGGGATCTTATTGTTTTAAGTTAATGGAGTCATCAGCGGTTAGATGCGGTCGTCGGTGACGGTCGCCAGTGACTGTCGCCGCTGACAGTAGCCAGTTATGCAGTGGCGTAATTTTGCTGTTTATCCAATATCCACTTACTTGTCCCCAAATTCTCTTCCAGTATAGTTGACCATCCCGAGCTCAGGCTGGTCCAACACAGGACATTCCCGGTCTGGAACAAAGACAATGATTGTGAAGTACACTTGATCTGTTATAAAAATATATTAAAAAACCCGCTTCAAAGTAATAAAATACGACCATCACCAAAGTATTCGACATAAATTAAATACCCATAATAAGAAATGATAAAAACTTCTCGTCAGATGTCGCTCAAATAGGAGCTCATGACTATCACCAGCATTGGAATTAAAACGTAATTGCCGACATTGGCGTATTCAGTAAAAAGTTACGAAGCAACAAACAATAAAAAATAGCCGCATTTTTAGATCCTTGTAAAATAATTTGGACACAAATAACTCTGTGACACGATCAAGAACAAATAATGTATATCTCAATCTACCTCGGTCAGGAATCGAACGCGGAACACCTTTCCAGGAACACTAGCAATCACGCAGTCAGTATAGTGTATTGACAACTAATTGGTTGTTTTTGATTAACGGCCACCAAACTAATCGGAAGATACACCGCATGGCCTCCAACATGGCCTAACGCTAGCTATCTAACCGAGACTTTATGCTCAGAAGCACAAAAGCTCTCAAGAAATTTCACCACTAGCGGTAAACCTCCTACCGACAGCACGCTTTTGCTTAACTTTTACGATAGCTTACAATAAAATAAGCCACTAAGCAATAAATGCTTCAATATAAACAAGAAACAATGAATCCCAAACGAAATCGGCAATTCGTGAAACCAATAAATCTTTCATTGAGCTCGCTTAAACCTCGTTCGAGTTAATTTGTTCATCAAATTAATGCTGATTTATTTGTATTGAATAGCTGTTGATGGGGAACCGTGGTAGGTTTTAACATCACACCCTTTTGGGTTCCAAAGTGGTATTGTGAGGTAAAGTGACTGACATGAATATTGTATTCGTGCTGTCGTGCCGTTGGGATGCAGTTGAAAGCCGAGTGCCAATGTAAATACCAAATAGTGCTTCAACGACGTCTTAACGATATCGCTACGACTTTAGAAATGAGAGTCGTGGAGTAAATTGTCTGTTACCATCTCAACTGCCAGAAATGCCTATATACAGCCTCCGAGATAAAAGCTTGCCAGTTAGATGAAATTTGTCGTTGGAATTTTTTTAATTAAAACGCAATACGGCATAACTTACGGACGGACGAAATAATTTTCGTAACAAGTGTCATTATTTACTGGAAACGTTAACTATATTTACTGTATTTGAAGTACTAAGATCTTATTGTTAAAGAATAATATTTTGATGAATTATTTATACCATTTCACAATCCTACTAATAATAGAACTACTAATATTATTAATGTGAAAGTTTGTGAAAATATTTAGATGTTTGTATTTCCTTCACGCGCTAACCGTTGGACGGATTAAGATGAAACTTGGAACAAATGTAGATAGATATAGGATAATATCAACATAAACATAGGATGTATTTAATCCCATCTCTAGGTTCCCCTGGGATGATATACACGTTTATATTCTGGATGTTTGCGTTTCCTTCACCTTAACCGTTGAATGGATTAAAATATATTTTTTTTCTTTTTATAAATCAGTGCTTGACCACCACTGATATGTACGATGGACATGCTATTTTTTACAAAATGACAAGGTGCTGGTGACATTCTTGGTGGAAGACTTCCATCAAGCTTGTCATAAGGGCTGCGTCCATTGGTGGATCTGGTGATTTGACATTTAATGCAATATGGCGGCCGTCAGCTGTCAATCCCCGTCAAATGTCGATGCCCACTCAGTACAAACTTTTCTGTGATGAGCAGTTTGTTCTGTGTCTGAGTGTAATAAAAATACATACAACATAACTAATAAACATTTGAAAATATACACATACTAGCTTCCGCCCGCGACTTCGTCCGCGTGGACTGAAAAAAGGTTCAATTTGACAGTAAAATCCCCACTTACAAATACAAACAATGTGATATATGGAGAGCCACTACAGATTTTGTATAAACTTCACATAAACCACCTATACTCCAAACATTTGGTTTGGATAGGTGCACCCGTTCTTGAGATATAAAATTACAATGAAGAGTGGCATTGATTTTTATATGTACTATATATATGTATGTAGATGTATGTATGAGCGGATGGCCGTGTGTGAGTTGTCCTGAGATATTGATTTTATTTATTCATTTATTTCGTCCCGTTTGCTAGGACTAGAAGGTCAACCCATGTCAGGTGGGACGTTTAACTCAGCTATCGGACTGGATCCGAATATACTCGCCCATTGTACTAATATATATATTTCTCTTGTTACCTTCTAATGGACGGTTTTATGCACGAAGTGCACAAGAATCCTCCTAATATTATAAATGCGAAAGTTTGTGAGGATGGAAGGATGTTTGTTCCTCTTTCACGATGAAACTGCTGAATAAATCTGGATGAAATTTGGCCCAGAGATAGATTATAGTCTGAAATAACACATAGGCTATTTTTTATAATGTGTCTACCACACGAGCGAAATCGCGGGCTGAAACTAGTGTGCATAATATAATTAATAAAATAAAGATATTTTTAAGCTATTAATAGACACCCATAGGCTGTCCGCTATTGCCTAACCCACGGGACCACTTAGAATCGACTTAAACCGCCGGCCCGTTAGCGCATCATGCGCGTGTGTGTATGTTGGGCTTAATTTGTACAGTACTTTACTTTAAACAAACAAACAAGTCGAGTTTACATCGACTGTGTTCGCCTCACCCGATTGGAAGTGTTCTAGACAAACTTCGGGCGCAGCCACAAATCGAACTTAGTACTTCAGAGTTTTGGTGTTGCTGATGCATGGGTGACGTTGTCCACTTTCTAGTGGCTAGTTCATTTATCGGCTACTCCCACCAATATTAATGAAATGATTCTTTTTCATTGTTAATTTCTATAACATATACTTTTTACAAGCTTTTTACTTGCAGTTTATATAAGTACATATATTTGTTTGTTACGGGTCAAATCTTGCAAGCTTAATTAGACCCACTTCCTGTTATATTACGTACGGAGCAGAAATTTTGCATACTGCTTCATTTCCGATGACATTGCATTTTTATGGAGAACGTGACCTGATACTATGTTCAGGATTGGCTCCAAACTGGCTCCAGACAACGGAACTCCTCAACTGTTAACAATAAATTTTGTGGTTTTCTTTGTATTATGGAACTATAATTAAATCTTGTGTTTTAAAGTATTTTTAATAAATCTTGCTTTAACTTTTTCTTATATTTCAGATTATTTATTATCCAGCTCTTAGTTCCTGATATAAAATTAACAATTTGAATTAGAATTGCTCCGTAACCTAGTTCGATTCCCGATCGAGGCAAGGATTTGTGTGAACAGGTGAAACATGATATAACATGACAGCTGAAACATGACAGCTGGAACATGACAGCTGAAACATGACAGCTGAAACATGACAGTTGAAACATGACAGATGTAACATGACAGCTGAAACATGACAGATGTAACATGACAGCTGAAACATGACAGCTGAAACATGTCAGACGAAACATGACAGCTGAAACATTACACTGTGGAGGGATGAATTCATTCTGGCGGATGTAGTGGTAGGAAAAGAGAGTCATACTAATATTATAAATGCGAAAGTTTGTGAGGATGAGGAGATGTATGGATGTATGAATGTTTGTACCGCGTTCAAAAACTACTGAACCGATGTGGATGAAATTTGCATAGAGATAGATTACAGTCTGGAATAACATATAAACCACTTTTTATATACATACCACGCGGGTAAAAACGAAACTGGTAATTTATAGGTATGAAAACGAAACTTATAACGATACATACAGTACACCTTTAGAATTTGACGAAAACTAAAATCATTAGTTACGTCACAGTTAAAGTTAGAATTACTTCAGCAGTTCAATTGTCTTCCCAACCGTCGGTTCAAACTAACCCGCTTACCATAGTTTGAGGTTAAATTGCTAATTGAACAAACTTGCTTACGTCTACGCGGAAACTAAAGCGTTCACAACCTGTGGGGAGTAATGCTTAGGGCACTCAACGAGCTGTACTATACTGCTACATAATTCATACTTACCTACTAATATTATAATTGTTACACAAAACCTTAACAGATTATATACGATAACCTTGTTCTAGAATCGCTTTATCTATTGGTGAATGCTTCATGGAAATCTGTTCAGTAGATTTTGAGTTTTACACGAACAGACATACAAACGCATTGATCTTATCTATGTATATTAATATTATAAGGATTTGTTTGTTTGAGGAGAATATACTCTGACTATTGCGCCTATTTGAAAAATTGTTTTACCATTAGAGTACTACATCCCTGATAAATATACGTTATAAAAAACTTTCAAAAACTTTAGGGGTGCGTATGGAAACTTCGATCTTATAAACCAACGTAAAAAAGAGTATAACGCCTGATAGAAAACAAATAGCACCAACGTGTAACTGCGTATACTATAGATATTTTATCGTAGGAAAGCGCACACGGAATTTATATTATAAAGGGGGGGTACACGATTCTACTCTGTGGAGCACAACTTATCTGTGGCGGGAAGTGGCGGTCGCGCTTGACCGGCCCCCCGCACGTCGCTCCCGCCACATTATTTTCTCTCTCAGCGACCGTCCTCGCGCGCGGCACACAATATTTTATTTGACACTGTAATTAGTAATTTTATTCAATGTGGACTAATATTATTGCAAAGAAAAGAATTTTTTTATTTGTCTGCCTGGCGTGGACAAATTGGCGACTGTGGCAGGACGAGGCCTAGAGTAGGAAGAATATCGTAGGATGTTTGTCGTAAGTTTGACAAGATGGCGTCTGAAATCAGATCAAAAACTAAAGTGCCAAGTGTATGAAGGTAGCATATTTGTAACCATTGGTTTATCGGTGTAATGTCTTACTACAAATGTTGCATCCCAGACGAGAATGAGTAATGTAGTCGATAAGTCATACAAATCAGCTGTTTCCACAAGAGGGCGCTGATTGTAGTGTTGGAACTAATTCCGTCTAAGTAATTATTACTGTCAGTTAACTAAATGAACACATTCATCATCTAACTACGTGTTTTGTGGGAAGTTAACAATTTGTTATGGATGGTATTGGTATCTGTAACAATTGTGCATCTACCCTCGTTGTATGTAATATTTTCCATGTATCAAATGTTGTTTCTCATTAAGTAATAATGTTAATCTTTTGAGAAATCAAACTTCTAAACCACATCTTTGGGGTGTAAGGCATTCGTATCTTACGTAAGAAATCTTCCCTGTCTGCAGATAATGGAGGTTATAATGCCAGTTTTTGCATCCTGGAGATCAATGAAACAGGTTATTGTGATCTGACCTTCTCGAGGTCTTTTTGCTTCGTATCACCCAGTGTCCTGATGATGCTCTTGCTTGGTGGTAGGACATTCTGGCTACTTGGCTAGCTACTTCCCTTTTATGGGTAACCAGTTTTCCTAGCTGCGCCCGCGTTATGACGCTTTATGAAAAGTAGCCTATGTGTTTTTTCAGACTAAAATCTATCTCTGTGCTAAGTTTCAACTTAATGTTTAGCATACCATCCCACAGGAACCTATAATCGGGATAAAATTTATCCCATGCTCATTTCCTGGATGTGGTCTATATGTGCCCTATTTCATGTAAATCCGTTCAACGGTTAGCTCGTGAAGGAAACTCAATGAAATGCAATAAGGCTATAATTTTAATACTTAATTACATTTTTTAGTGATCTAGGATGTTGTTACGCAAGAAAGAATTTTTGGTAAGCACAGAAAATATTAGTGAAAAATTATAACTTAAAACCGCGTTGAATAAAACATATCTACAGTTAGTCTATTCAATTTCATAATATATTCATTTATTTAATACTTTATTAACGCCATAAAATTTTAAGACCAAACTTTACATATAGAGACATAAGTACAAGGTTACAAACATAGAAGACATATATGAGAGACAGTAATACAGTCATACAGACGCCGTGTTTGCGCCGGCGCGCGCCGGTCTCTTCAGTGCTCTGTGGCGTCCTGCGGTACTCTACGCGTGCAGGGTCTGTGGAGTTATTGTTTTGGCGCGCATTGCAAACTATATTTTCTCACTAAATGCATGGACTAATATTGTAAATTATGTTATATACCCGTTTTGTTTGATTTTTCGTTATTATTTACGCATTATTATCATAGTTATCATCGAAAGTTATCTTTGATGGTTATTATCGAAGACAAAATTACAAATTTTTAATCTCGTTCTTCTCGTTCTCTCGTCCTTCAGTCCTCCTCATTCTTCTTCTCTTTCTCCCGTCCTCAAGTGGTATGTTAATGTATCTGGGGTCAGTTGCTGTCGTCACTGATTCCGTTTACCTTAGCAATGTATCACTTCCCTTATTTCTTTCTCTTCCCCCCGTATGGAGGTCTATTACTTGCTTCTGGACTAGCAACGCGTTAGTAAAACCCCACCTTGGTGTTATAATCGTCTTATCACGTAAAAAAGTCACAGGTTAATATTTCAACAAACAACCGTTAAACAATGACTTAGCATTCAACCGGAAACTAATTGTACTGATGAATCAAACTTATGGACTAGTTTAATCAAACCCACAGTCATTTATTTAAATTACCCTTGAGTCTTTGTTATTCCAGTATTAATGTTGGAAATGACATTTACTGAATGACGACGTTTGATGTCAAATATCGGGTTAACGTTGCTTGATAAATATTTATGTAATTTAACGGTCATGTACAAATTGCGTGGTACCATAATGTTTCTCGGGGTACAGTGGAGAATTCCCTGCTATCCCTGTGAGCTACCACAATCGAGATTTTTTGTAAAAAAACGTCATGTGGAGTTTCATTCGATTTTAAAAATAGTGTGAAAAATATGTAAGAATTGACTCCGGACTAGTTAAGCGATCGAACAAGTTAAACATAAGCGGGTGTAGTCGGTAAGAGGATTGTAAATAATGTAATATTCAGCTTCGCACTAACAATGACAGATGGCGCTCACTTCGTTCATTTTAATATATCCTTAAATTACACGATTACCTATTTTTTCCAAAATTCTGCAGTTTTACTTCTTTGACTACATAACTATAAAATTGAACACAATAAGTTATGTCACTCACGATTTGACAGGCCGGTTGGTCTAGTGGTTAGTGAACCTGACTACTACACTGGAAGTCGTGGGTTTGATTCCCTCCCAGGACTAACTTTTCTGTGATGAGCAGGAATGTTTGTTCTGTATGTCTGGTTGTGTAATAGATATTTAAGTATGTATTTAAAAAGTATATACATACGTATGTTTATCAGTTGTTAGATCACCATAGCACAAGCTAACGCTTAGTTTAGGTTCAGATAGCCGTGTGTGAGTTGTCCAAAGATATTTATTTATATAAGATTTTCCCGCCAATATTTCAAGCAAGTTGCTGTGTCAATGAGAAACTTTTGACAGAATGACAGGTGACACTGACATTACTCTATCTCAAAGACTACTACGGTCTACGACTATGGTCTGTCTACTTCACGCACACCTTAAGTACGTACATATCGTGAGTACCCATAGCATAGCAAAATGCACACAGTTCACATTGAGTTGAGTTTAAAATCATAAATACGTAGAACACAATGCATACCCAGAAGATGTACGAAAATCTTCAAATCCTACCTTCTCGTAATAACAAGAAGTATCATAAAAGGCTTAGCAACAATATTAATCCACAGAGAAGCATCCCTCCTATCTTATTAAAACATTCGCATCTGCAGGTATGGGTAAGGCTCGTCCAAATCGAGGAAAATTTCAAAGCGAGTTAGAATTTGGCACGTGACCAAAGTGTGAAAGCGTTTGAAACTTTTCGGTCGACTAATGGAATCCGGCATTGACCAAAGCTTCAAAAAGGCAAAGTCGCGTGTATTTTAGGGACTTGTAAAGAGAAATTAACTTTAAACATTGTGAATATGTCGTTCGTTACGTAACGCAAACGCACGTTTCCTCACGATATTTTCTTTTACCGTAGTAAGTGATGATTCTGATACAATTGAAAAGGATTCTAGTAAATGGTATTGATAGTAACTCCCCGCACGAACGAGTCGCGCCATCACGGCCTATTTGCGGCAGTGGCTCGGGTGGTGCGCTGCAGGCCGGGCATGGACCGCTAACGACCACTGGACCTACTGCGGCCTGCGAGTCAGCACACTCGCGATCCGTATTTATGTCAATATAGTTATAATACATTGTACTCGTTTTTGTTGTCCTAGACCATATGAGAGAACAAAGGGTTCAGTCAAGTTAAATAATAGGGAGCGTGTTAAATGAAGTATTTGTGGTCGATAGTGCTAAAAGAATTCTCTGGACCATGTGCTCTACAAAGGACAATTAAAACCATCAGTCCCCGTCGATAGTCATTAATCTTTGTTAATATCCAATAAGCGATGATAGCCTAGTGGTTAAGAATTCCGCCTCCTACTCAGGGGGTCCGGGTTCGAATTCCAGGTTGCGCACTTTTGACTTTTCTTAGTTATGTGCGTTTTAAGTATTTAAATGTCACTCGCTATAACGGTGACGAAAAACATCGTGAGGAAACCTGCATTCCGGGGAGTTTGAAAAAACTCAAAGGTGTGTGAAGTCTGCCAATCCACACTTGGCCAGCGTGGTGGACGATGGTCTTAATCTTCTCATTCAGAGAAGACATCTGTGCTCAACAGTGGGCCGTGATGGATTGAGATGATGATGATGAATCCTTGTTGAAAGCTTGTTAGGGTGGGTCAATACCAGCGTGGTGGAGGCCTCCTCAGCTACGAAACTACCCCAGCTCAGTACTAAGTCATTAATAGGTTGAAGCCGTGACTATATTTATATTTTCATCAAAAATAAAAACGCTAAAACCTAGAAACATCATTAATTTGGCTAAAGTCTTACCCAAGATAGGGGTAATATGATCCTTTGTTAACTCCACAGCTTATGCGGAAGAGCTTAAGATGAACGTAATATCAGAATAAATACACAGGACTATATTAATAAGTATTTAACGGATTAACACCTGTAAGTAACACCTTATACTCTTTTTTATTTATTTATTTTGTCACACCAACTTCACCTTAAATACAATAAAATACAATCACAGATACACAGTTGAGTGTCACCTCCGCTATAGGTGTAAACTGCATGTTGTATGAAATTTTAAATACTAGAATACATAAAATAACATGTTTTTTTTTCATTAAAATTCATTCATATAACAGAAAATCGTAAATAGTAATTATATTTTAACATTAAAGAGTTTAATTTCATACTAAATATAAGTATACTTCTATTAAAATAACAATAATAATTGTTTTATATAAAACTAATAAACATTTAAGAAATTAAAATTATCTATATTGATATTATAAAGATGAAGAGTTTGTTTGTTTGTACGCGCTAATCTCAGGAACTACTGGTCCGATTTGAAAAATTCGTTCAGTGTTAGATGGCCCATTTATCATCACGCTAAGAACAAAACGAGCGGAGCACTAATGAAGAATGTTTCAAAATCAGGGGATTTTTTCCTATTCCGCTTCCGCTGTGCGCACTGCGTAAACGGTTGAAGTTTCGCAAAAATCATGAATGACAGAAACGAATGGGCGGGTTAACGTTAGCCCAAAGTAACTAGTCCACTAGAAGCTACTATTTTATAGTAAACAATCTTTGATGTCATGAGCTGGCTATTTTCGGGAACTGTACAGTTGGTTGTGTTACACGTGTCAAGAACAAAGTCAGCATGGGCGGTCACATTCTGTCGTGTTCTTGAATAAACTTAAGTCTGATAGATTAGTATATTATATTAATTTAGCCCAAAGAAACACACACATACCGACAGGGAACAAACCAACAAGAACGAGACTTTCGGCGTTCCACAGACTACATATTTTTACAGATAAATAATAGTTATACCACAGATTCGCTTGAGGCGTGGGAATGCTTGTGTGTCTGTTCCCAGCCCACAGATCTCTATATATAACTGGACAGGCTGGATAGCTTCGCACAGAAGCGTCTATTCGATCGACCCGATATTACCACAGTTCTATGTTAAAACTTTGGAAGTTCTCAGTCGCCATATTGACAGCTGACAGTCGCCATATTGACAGCTGACATTCGCCATATTGCGCTAAATGTCAAATCACCAGATTCATCAAAGCCCGCAGCCACTTCTAAAAAATATTCTTATTTTGTATGGATTTTGTATGTTATTTTGCATGTCCATTATATTCGAACATGCCAGTGTCCCGACACAGTCTGTACGTTAAACGTTCGTTACGTGTGTAATGTAGGTAATACACGAGTCTGTAATTCTTTCAGTTCTTATTTGATTTAATATCTAAAAACTATGTAACGAAGTATATAAGCATATTTCGTAACATAGCATCCGATAATAGTGCTGCGTACAGAACATACATCAAATCAATAGTCAAGAAGTAAAATTAATAATAGGTTAATCACTAGTGAGTATGAAATTATTGTAAGAAGGGGGTCTTTCAGTTACTTGTTGGCAACGCGTTGGTGAGATCTTTTATGTTGCGGATATAATAAAATAATAATAAAATATCTTTATTGCCAAAAATACACATATCAATTAAACGGTTGCAAGTTTTAGGTAGGAAATAGAGTCAGGAACTCAGTTAAAGTCAATGATAAATTTATTTATTCACGTAGGTATCAGTAATACACTTGTGAACGTCAACATGTTTAGAATCTCAGCACATCTTTTAAAAAAATACAAAATTACACAAAGTATAAAAATACATATATTATGTTATGAACTTGGTGGAACTGGATACGGCTGGAGTATATATGTCCAGCCATGTTTTATATTCGTCTGTTCTGTGGTAACCTTTATTTTACAGCTGTGATTTCACTGACCTTCTCACGTATTTCCTATATATATATATATATATTTGCTATATAGCAAACATATCTATATATAATATAACAATATATATGTATATATGTTAAATAACATTATATATATGTATATACATATATAATGTCTTGTTAACAAATACATATTTTTAAACTTATATCGTCGATTGTCCTCAATAAATACATCATGAGTATACATCTACCAAATATCATGCAGTTTTTACAAACAGATAAACAAACAGAGCATATTTCTCTAAACAATATCACAGGTTAGTTGAATAAGCGATTTAATGCGAGACAACTACGACCCCGAGGATTTGACCCTAGCTTTATCGTCAGCGAACTTAATCTAGTAAGCCCGGAAGCTCAAATCCTGAGCTTTGTGGAATTGGGGAACAATGATGTATCAGGGTATTAGGATGTTGGATTTATATACTGAACCCATCCTGGGTAAACTTTGGATTTATGTACTAGCTTCGCTAATAGTCCACTTTCAACTTAAATTATACAAGATACTTACTAATAGTGGAAAACAAGGTTTATTTAAATGTTTAAAAACATAAGCTTTAATTATAGATCCCTAATACAAAGAAATACACAAAGTTTCATAACTGTATTGTTAACTGTTGCGGAGTTCACTTGTCTGGAGCCAATCCTGAACGTAGTACTAAGTCATGCTTATTATAAAAATGCGTTGTTATTAAGACGGAAGGTTTAAGCAAAATTTCAGCTCCGTAGCGTAAGAGGAAGTGAATACGAGTAAAGATCTCAGGACAACTCACACGGGCAACTGAATCCAAACTAAGCGTTAGCTTGTTCTGTGGTGTTCAGACAACTAATAAACAAACATATGTATTTTAAATACATACTTATATAGATATTTTTATGACACATTCCTGCTCATAACAGAAATATTTGTTCTGGAATCGAACCCACTACTTCCGGCTTAGTTGTCAGGTTTACTGACCACTAGACCAACAGGCATGGTTACTCCCACCTGATGGTAAGTGGTGATCAAGTCGTCGATGGTAAAGCGCACCAACTTACTACAAACGCATTCATTCTTCTCTTGAAGATATTTACATTGTAATCGAACGGGTATACCGACGCGGGAAACTTATTCCAGTTCTTTGCGGTACGGGATAAAAGACGAGGCGAAGCGTGTAATGTTATATTATGGGTACTCACGATATAAACTTTTTAATCATCCTTCCAAAATTTTTTTTTAAATATAATACATTCATATTTTCAAAACTTACTTTATACAAAAAATTATGAGGAAAAATGACAAAGAACTCGACAAAATAAATGACACTAAACAATGAAACTCGGGCTGACTACAGATTAAGTTATATTTGATGTCATTCCGCTAAAAATGAGTGTCACGACCTTTCTGCGGGTTTACTTTTCGCCAACTTTAAAGCTTCGGCTAATACAAGGCGTTAAGGAATTATTCTTCAATAACCATGATAAGAAAAATCTAATACAGATAATAAAGAAGAATCTAATAGAGTTAAGAAAAATATCCTATCTCTAATTTTTATCTGTAGCTTTCCCAATAAGATATAATACAAATTTCTTTATCATTCGTACTGCGAAGGAGTGGAATAAGTTGACCGCGTTGACAATAACGTAAAGGTCTTCAAGTCAAGAGTGAATAGGCTTTCATTAAGTTAGCGCGCTTTACCATCAAAGACTATGCCTCTACTTACCATGAGGTGGTTTCATTGTCAAGCGCTATCTTATTGAACATAAAAAAATACTCCATCCGCGTGGGATACCCCACGTTTACGCCCCCTCTTCACTCCCCCCCTATTCGCTTTAAACATTACTTTCGTCTTTCATATATTTTTCCTTCGATCTCTGGTTCCTTCAAAAAACGCTCCTACAACGTTTTTTTCTATTATTTTGAACAATATTGTCACATTCTATTATTTTTTAATGATAGGCAGATGGGTTAAGATGTTAAGTAAACCCCGCCCATGGACATTAATATCACCAGAGTGAGGTGTCAGTATACGTTGTCTACCAGTTAGGAAGTAATAGACGCATATGGGAAAGTTATAGAAGAAGCGAACCAGTACGCTGAATCAATCGTTGAATTCCTACATATATTCTAACACATTCGCAGTAAACCGCCTTCGGTTGACTGCGTCTTTATTTCGCTTCTGTTTCGCTTGTTAATTAAAATGCTTGAGTTTGGACGAGGCTCAGACGCCGCCAGTTGCAACGTCTCTTAACGAAAAATATTACTTGTAAAAATGCACTCTACAACTTTTCTGTGTGTGTTACTTGTTAGGAATGTTATACACTATAATATTTTAACGCATGAAAAATGTATTTTTCCTCATTCGTACACATCTGTTTTTCTCATCCGTACACATTTTGTAACCTAAAAAATAGATGACATCACAGCTTTGTTATAAAACCGTCTCATCTTGCTTAAATTTTTCAGTCGCCTACAATCGAAACAATCCGTCAGGATATGAAAGCTTCAAAATTATGTTTTAGGCTATAAATATACCTTTCTTTTATATCGCCATAATAACCTCACGCCACAAATAGGCGCGGACAGGTTTAGCCTGTATGTAATAAAACCCAATATTACTTGTACAGCCGTAACTTTCAATTTTCACAGCGGTAAAGTTAAATTTGAATTTTACCTTGGCATACCTAGCCAATCTGTATAGACCTGACAAACTTGCGACAACGATACGACTAGCACGAGTGATGTATGCGACATTCTGACGCTGGAGTGATCGCGTCACTCAACCAAAAGGTATCGGTGGATGGTTGACCGCTCATGGCTAGTCTCCAGCATCTTCCGTGTTTTCTAAGGCATCAACATCTATGGAGACTCGTATCCCTTGATAGCAGTCATGTTTTCTACCTTCAGTGGGCCATCAATGGTTTATTTACTGAGTTAAAGACTTTTTATTACAATTTATTTTATTGTCCAGATAACACAAGGTCCATGCTTAAAATTAATTCCAAAATTTTAATTATATTATCTATGAAATAAAATAAAATTAAACTGTAACATTGCATGTCAAGAAATAAATTAATTAAAATTCCAATAACTATTTCAATTTTTAATAATGAAAAAACAATAAAATAATAATATGTATGTATGTATTCATCCTTTTATTCGGATTTATGCGACTTTGTTGCGCATCGCAGTCGCACTGTCGCAGGTGTGTACAAACCTTACGATCGTTGCAATAAAGAATGCACTCGCACGTGCAGTACGTAGCGATGTGGATTGTTGGAGACCTGGAAATGTAGCTTTGCTGATATAGTTCGCGAGGGTTGTACCGAATTTAATAACTTCGAAACTTTACGGGGAAATTTCAGAAGTGCAATCAGCCGATTCTCGTTTTACAAATCGTAGTGATATCGTAGCTACTTTGTTGATAAAATGTCGCTTTTCACATTGGCAGTTGATTTACAACTGCACCCCACGATAGCCGTCCGAAAATCGATCGTCTACGAACTGTATTCCACTCAACTGAGTTGAAGTTTTATTGAAGCGCAGGTAGTCTATATGTGAATACCAAATTCCAGCTGGACTGCAATCGAACGACTTTTGAGCTAGAACAATTTTGAAATTGTTTTAAAAGGGAAAATCGGCCAGCCTCCTCACGATGTTTACACCAAAGCAAACGGCATTTGACTTATAAATCTTTCAAAAAAATGTGTGTGCTTGTATCGTTCGTTTCTTCTTTCGTTCGAGACTCGAAACCGCTAGGCTGTCTCTGTTATGGACTTACGGACAAAAGCAACTATCCCACAATGTTTCGGCTCTTTTATAGGACAATACCCAACGCGTGGTCACCCTTCGGCTATATATCGCTATAAACGACTCCCTCAAGTATTTTCAATTACAAAATATGTAAGTATCAGAAATAACTCAGAACAACTCGCACACGGCCATCTGACCCCAAACTAAGCGTTAGCTTGTACTATGGTGATCAGACAACTGATAAACATACATATATACTTTTAATTACATACTTATATAGATATATACACCCAGATACACAGAACAAACATTCCTGGTCATCACAGAAAAGTTTGGGCTCGGTATATCGAACCTTTGATGTAGCAGTCAGGTTTAGTAACTACAAGAGCAACCGGCCTATATGGTAGTAATATATATATATATAGTAGTATATCTGAATATTCCGATAAAAACTACGCATCATGATCCACTATCGAGCACGAGTCTCTTCTCTGGACGGGGTGGTTACGGCCATAGTCCGCCAGCTGGTCAAGTGTGGGTTGATAGACTTCACACAACTAGAAGTCTATGGAGACTCTCAGGAGTACAGATTCCATCACGAGGTATTCCTTCACCGTAGCAACCTCTGATACGCACATAATTTGGAAATTAGAGGTGCGCAGGATTTGAATTCAGGATGTCCTGTTCAAGAAACCAATGTTCAAACCACTAGGCTATCACTGTTATATATCCATCCATTAAGTACAACCCACAAATGTCCCACTGCTGGGCTCAAGTGCCATGTTGAAGAATTTATTTGTTAGTTGTGTGAAATGGATCCGAAAAGTAATACAACGAAAAATATATTGTCAACGTAATCGTAGCCAATTATTAAAGATACCTCAAAAACTACTCGTCAGATGTCGCTCAAAATTAAGGGGGATTATGTGATAAATGATGCAAATAAAAAGTTATATCGGAATCGGTATACCCAATAAAAATTAATAACGAAACAAGAATAAAATACCTTTAAAATTACTCGTCAGATGCCGCTCAGAATCAAAGTAAAAATTATCAAAAAACGATCTACTCAGTAATAAGTTCTGAGGAAACATATACAAAAAAAAATTATAAACAAGGTTTATTAAAAATATTTAAAAATACAAGCTTTAATTATAGATCCATAATACAAAGAAACACAAAATTTCATAACTGTATTGTTAACCGTTGAGGAGTTCCCTTGT
>DWJZ01002133.1:0-20407 GCA_018249125.1 Asbolis capucinus
TGACAATAAGCCGTAGTGGTGCCGCCAGGACACTCTGGGACCTGGCGACAGAGGCAGCACCGTTCACAACACTGGACTCTCTACTTTCATTCAGCATTGTCAAACTTCGTGTGACTCTCAATTAGTTTACCGTTCGTAGAGATAGTCTCCAGTTTTGGAGCGGTGCCGGTGTGGTTGGAGCATGCTGGTCAACATTGGTTCAACGAACTACTGCTTTCTTTCTTTATTTGTTATACTACATATAATATCAATCAATCTATATCATATCAATCATTCTATATATAATATCAATCCTTTCTTGACCGACAAGTTAGTTTATAGTTTGTAAAGTTGACGAGCAGCGGTAATGACCTACACCAGGTGTAGCCTGGCGAGTAATGGCTGCTCGTTCGCCTGCTTACAGCAAACAAGAACGACCAGATATCCTGGGTGAGCCAGTCGCAGTCTCCGAGTGACGTTTTTATTACACTTATCTGTGCACTTTATACTGACGGCAAGTTAAAGTATGGTAACCACTTACCTCAGTTGTATCGTATTTTCTTATTTCTAAAGGACGATCCACAGGGCGGGCGTGGGGTGATGGATGGGAGGATGATGGATGGCAGCCGAGAGCATCTCGATGGTATCAATTACAAGTGACGTGGGCGGGGTATCAACGAGCCCGGATGTTAACAGAAGACGACACTTTAAGCATGAAAGCGCTATACAATGTATTACCATCACTTCACCCTGTCAATTAAAGCCGCTGTTGCTTTTTCACGATCAAAATGGCGGTGCGACCGAATTATATAACTTAATAAGTGATTTAAGTTATGAAGATTACCTATTTACTGGTAATATTATCTTTTTCTGAAGTCGACCTGGCTAGCCAGCACCGTGTTGCTGGAGTCAGCAGCACTCTGCCATCTTTCATCGCGTAGTGACGGACGCTTGAAAGTTCTTTGTTCTGGGTCGACAACGTGTCTGTGATATGATTGCCAATTACTATCAAATGGTACTTTTTGCAGAATTATTAATCTTACTAATATTATAAATCAGAAAATTTGTGAGGATAGATGGATGAATAGATGTATGGTATCTACTGGACCGATCTAGATTAAAATTTGGCTCCGAGATAGTCTAGAATAACACATAGGCTACTTTTTATCAATGTACCTAATATGCGGGCGAAGTCGCGTGCGGAAACTTGTTTAGCTATAATCATTGTACATGTTATACAGCGGCGGTGTACCGGTACAGCGTACCGTCTTCGCTCCCTGGATTATATCAACAGAGCGACCTCTACCGACAGATGAAACAACAAATTATTGGAACAGCTGTTTAGAGATTACGATTGGTTTGATCGCAGCCGGTGTTATCATCGCGCATCAATGGCTGCTGAGGAAAGGTTGTCATAGGAATTACTTAGAAGGCTCACAACATCACAAAAGGTCTTTTCAATGGATGCAATAAAAAGACAGGTCGGTTAGTTTAGTGGTTAGTGAACCTTGCTGCTACATCGAAAGTCGTGGATTCGATTCCACCTAGGTCAAACATGTCTGTGATAAATAGGAGTGTTCGTTCTGTGTATGTGTGTGGGTAAATACATACATCTATAAGTGTATGTATTTAATAATCATGTGTAAGCCTCCGATAAGTACTACAATGAAATAACTATTATTATTATATGTTAAATTTAATTTCTCTCCCATTTCTGGGGTGAAATCCAACCCGCGGCTTGTGGCCAAACGACAATAGGGTTTAGTTGATCAAAAGAATATTGTGATAGTAAAGCTATTATTCAATGGAGAAAAAATTCCTAACAATTCTACTAGTGTTAATAATTGTGGCTTTTTGGAGAAGTATACATAGTATATGTGTACGGGTGATTTAAACGGGATTTTAACGGGTTATTATTATAATTATTACGTAGTCGCAATCAGTTAAATACGCTTTATTAAAAATAAACCAAAAACTACCCGTCAGATGTCGCTCAAAATTACAAGCAATTATCCGACAAGTAATAGCTTTTGAACAAAAACTGTATCATAAAGATCGGAATACACAATATTAAGTTAATAACAAATATCTTGCCCGTAGTCCGTACTCAAAGGAGAGTGCCCGAAGAATTTTATTGACTGTTCTACCGGCGAGAGCATGTCTCCTGACAGTTGTAGTTGATCGTTACAACCCTTCGCCGCTTCGTCTGCTCATTGTTATGGCACCGTTCCGAAACGGCGGTACATTCTAAAAAAATACGTTAAAAGTATTGAAAATACCTACATGAAATAAATCTTTTGACTTGGATTATACTAGCTCAAAATAGATACCGCCCCTATGTATTGGGATATTACTCACTGTTCCATTGAACTGTGTAGTATACAGTGTCACTGCAGGAGGTGTCAGTGACACTCAGAACACTTGATCATAATGAGATCCCGACCTCCCTCTGACTCAATAACACTCAACAACGCTCCGTGTTGTTAACGGACACACTTTTAGGAACTAATATTATACATTTTACGCAGAAACATCCTAAATATTACAACACGAGGTCTAGCTCATACAATAATTTTTGGATTGTTAATTCTCAATGTTAGAACTATTTACCGGTCCTGGGTACCAACAATAAAATAATGAAGATTTATCTTTTGCTAGTAAATAATAGTGTCACTTATTGCAGTACCGGGCTCCGGTGGCTGGTGTCCGTCCATAGCGTGAGGGGTCCAGGCCACAGTCCACCGTGCTGTCGCGACCGGACTCTTCGCGTCGTCATTTCAGACCTAAACATAGTTTCAAGTAAATAAAATTATAAAGTTATAATTAACTGTGAGTTGGGAAAAAGAGCTCCTTGGGAGTTTCTTGCCGCTTCTTCTTCCAAGACCACTCACTAGGGATTTTAAAAGCGATGGCGAACTTTGACTTTCGAAAAGTGTTTGTAAAAACCAACTTCGAATACAATTTTATTTAATTTAATTTACTTACAATGAGCATGTGCAAGTGTTCCCCGCACCCGCTGCGCCAGCCTTCCGTCACTCCTCAACAGAACCCTGACCTGACCTGACCTCGACAAGGTCGAAACCTTCAGTACTACGTTTTACAGTTACATTGATCACAATTCCAATTTTTTGTTTAGTCTGTAATGTTGACATTTTAATTTCCTTAGTTTGATGGATTATGTCATGAAACGATATTTTTGACACTTCGTAAATAACTTACAATAATTATATTTATAAAAGAAACCTAAAATAAATTATAATAACAGCATGGCGGAGAATTTACCATTGATACCGGAGAAACTGTAAGCTTACATTATTGTAATGTTCTATGAGATCCGCGCCCATAATAAGTCTGAAGTCGCATGTTAACTCGTCTACGTCGGAGCGGGCCGGCGCGGCGGCGGTACGATGGTTCAGTGGAGATAGCTGATGGTCTAGTGCGTGACATCTCTTTGTGTCCTTCTTCCCCTCCGAGCCCTAAAACAGGGATGGAAGTATTAATGAAGTTGTCCACAGTTTTTAATATCAAAAGCTAAACATTCATACGGATTGCTTGACACTTACAAAGATTGTGCATTATATGTATATGTTTAAGGCAGCCCACAGCACTCAACAAGAGGGTGGAAGTATAATAGTTCCGTATTAAACGGTGTTCCCCGCGGACCCGATAAATGAAATTAAATAAAATGAAATGCATTCATTTCGTGTTAGGAACCAAAAGCTCACTTAACGAAACCGACAATAGACACTAGCAGTTTATTCTCGCTAATCTTTCTATGAGTAACAGAAAAGAGGAAATGTGATTACTGAAACTTGCCGCGAGCGAGCGAAGTCGCGGGCAGAAGCTAGTCGTAACTAGCTTACTACAGAGCCCTTAATGGTTCAAAAGCCTCAAAACCCTTTTACCCTAAAAAAATACTTGTATCCCAGCTACTGTAGCCCTTCAATTTGCATTGAGGACCCAACCGCCTGCAGTCGGTGTGTGGAGCAGAAGGCCCGGGGTCTAATGCTGCTCGCAATTTTAATTATCAAAAGTCATTTTTCGATTAAACATGGCTCATCGTTTGCTTCAGTGAAGGAAAACATCGTAAGGAAACCAATCCACAGTCGTCCATCGAGATGGACTGTGGCTTGTAACGCTGTCATTTTAAGATGAGACCCGATCCCAGCAGTGGGACAGTATTGGGTTGCAATGATATTGATGGTAATGTCGTCCGCGCGGTAACCTCCCCTCTTCAACACCCTCTCCCATCATCCATCCGCACTCAATATCACACCTAGTGCATGAAATTCATCCCCTATTTCAACCCTTTCAAACCTTTTTCACAAAAAGTACCCTTTTTCTTCAAGTTCCAGTCTATCCCTGTACCCAGTTTCATCGATATCAGTTTAGTAGGTAATGCGTGAGAAGGTAAGAAACAGAGACTATCGATATTAAATGACCGACATAAGTTACTTTCGGATCTATAATATTAGTAAGCCTTCACCTCTACATACATATGTATATAACTCATTCGGAACTCATCGACCGTGCTGGTCGCACGAACATCAGTATATCACACGTACAGTCGTAGATTGTCGCCCCGACGACAGTCCGCCGTGCCAGGCACAGGTCGTTTTACTTTGTGCTCCGAGGACACGGTATACAAATATATTTTTAGAAGTTATTGGACTGTGAGGGTATGGGACGGAATAACGTCATTAATATTCATGTCGAGTATAGAAATTAAATAACTCTGTGTTTTGAGAGAGACCGTCCTTCAGCTTGAAATAACATCAGTAAAAAGCTTTCGATATTAACTCCGACAATGGAGCTCGGGCTGAGGTACAAATTAATTATTGTTGTTCATATTTTTGTATGACCATATTGTCTATTATAGATACAAGTTAACTATACATAGTATATTATATGTACATATATCCACGCCAAATACCTTTCCTATACTTTACTAGCGGACAGGCTCAAGTTATAAAGTGTGAACAGACGGACGGATGGACGCACAGATAACCAGTCTGACGAACGGATGGACTTGGGGGAAAGTAAGTAATCCAAATTGTCTAGGGATCCTTATAAATAAAAAGAAAAAGGGACCACAAGCACACAAATCAAATGAACGCTCTATAGTACACTACGAACTGGAAGTACACTGACTAGGAAATAAAATATTGCAGCCTGTGCGTAAAATAGCAGATTCAAAGTTTGAGTTTGAATCACATACCTACCTAGTAAACCTGACACCCGTTTTTAATCTTGATTCTTTTTTAGATGGAATCGAGTTCGACGCACAACTGTGAACTTGGCTGGCACATTTATGTTCTGGATGGGTTATAATAACATAAGTTGTGTGGACAGGACCGCTCCGTGCGCCGATGTCCAGTCGGTGCTGCGCGATGTGTTCCGCGACGTGGACCACCTCCCGCCGCTCATTGCCGAACCTGGCACACGAGGCGGCGTTGCTGTACATGAGGAAGCTCACTCTGATCAGAAATGGGTAAGTTTGTTATAATCTTATTTCATTATTAAGGGACGAAAGTGAAACGTGATTGATGTAAATGAAAACTAACAAATTATGTTGAACGTAATTCTCTAATTATGTTATTTCTTGCGAGTTTGGAAGAATTTTTCGGTGTCAGTGGTATAGAGATATAGTAGTAAGCGAGTGTAAGAGTTTTGTTATATGCTATTTTACATATACATGACATAGATCGTCAACCACAAAGCGAAAATTTCACTTACAAATGTGGTTAGTCTTCGTTGGTTTGGTTAGTTCTCAACTCCTAGATTAACGAACTTCTAGTACAAACTCTTAAAGATCAAAGTCTTACCCTTTCAATTAGAATTTTAAACTTCACAGGAATATGAGAGTACAATTCAAAAACGTTATATACACGGCAATATTATATTTGAACAGATTGAAGAACTCACATCACAATTTAAGGAACTTTATGACGAAGAGGAAGAACTGAAACAAGAATTTGCCAGAAGACTAGCGAGGGACCCCTTACCTAATATATACAAGTTAGAGTCTCCTGCAGAGACCGCTACAGAAGACTGGAAGCGAGAACGAGGACTCATCGGAAGAAGAGACTTGAGACCTTCGATTGAACAGGATGCTGGCCGTAAGTAGTTCATCAATCACATCCAAGTAAACTCTGTATCGACATAGACGTACAGGCGTACAGACGTACAGGCGTACAGACGTACAGGCTAAGTATAATACCTACAACTTTGTAATATTTGATAATATTGCAACATACAACAAAGTAAAACATAATACACTAGTATTATGGTCACAAAAAAAAATTATATATTTTACTACCAAGCATAATTAAAAATCAGACGGAAACATTGATTTTGTACAATAAATCGACTATCAATGTAATTCCATCCAAATATTAATTCGGTCGTATAAGATGTAGATGTAGAGACAGTTGTAATGGCTGGCTCCCCTTCGGTACTCGTCGACAATAAACTCATTTATTTGAGACGCGTCAATCTTCTTGTTTCTTGTTACGATTTACGAGAAAATTCACTCATATTTAATTAGTTTTCTCTGTAAGTAGCTCTGGATTATTAAACTGCTACGGTTTTAAATGTCTGAGATGATATGTCATCTGTCATGTAATTCTGACACACAGACAGTCAGACGTAACTCATCATTTGGTAAATGTTTTGAGTATTTAAGGATACGATGATAAAATGTGAAAAAGAGACTCTGGAACGTGTCCTCAACATATGTAAAAGTTGTTTCGCAACTGTTTCAATAAACTTTCTTTTAGGAAAAACTAGCCTTTGGATCAAGAATGTACTAAATAGAAGTTCGGGAGATTTGAGCGAGAAAAAAGTAAAGGAGTTTCCAAGACAAATTGTCGTCCCTCTGAGAGCAGCTGATGGAGCCTCCTCACAGTCCCTCAGGTAAATATTCGTCGTGCTTCAGGATAATTTAGAAGATAAAACATGAATAATTATATTACAAGCTGATGTAATGTTACGGCGCCGATATCTGACACAGCAGAATTCTTGCTCTCTCGGGCGTGTCGATGAAATATAATTAATTCACAAAGTATTTTATAAAGAGAAAATCTATATTTATAAAATGTGTTTAAGTAACTCACAGCTTCACCTTAACTTCTTTATGAGGAGGAATATAATGAGTGTCCAAATTTAATCATCATGACCATCAGGCCCTTGATATTTGTATTTTAAAAACGATGTCCAGCTCAAGACAAACAAAACTAACAGAATCTCTCAGGGTTCCGGCTCAATGTATTGAACTGCGCGGATTTCACCTTCATCGGGCCCGACTCTTGGTTCGAATATTGAACAATTATGTGACGTAACAGTTTCCGCAGCGGGCCAGTTATAGCCTGGTTCATTTTTAATTTTATTTAACCTTTATGGAGCACATCATAGGTAATAATGGCGAGTTGTATGTATTTTTTTATATGTTACTTCAGAACTTTTTATGTTACCGCAAAATTACCGTTATGGTGCTTGCGATGTGTCTCTTTTTTTAACGACATCTGATGAGCAGTTTTGAAGTTATTTTTCTTTTAAATATATATTTTTTATTTTTTTACCGAATGACTTTTGACTCTTGGATTGATTTTGATTATTATTTTTTTACTTAAAAGTTAATTGTCCGGTAGTTTCATGTGCTTTGAGCGCCGTCTGAGGCGAGGTTATTAGTTTATTAGCATTTGTGTTGTGTTTCCTAATACTCGTTTTTCACTTTTTATTCGGTATCCCGATTTATTATGATTGTTTTTTTTGTTTAAAAGCTAGTATTGGTCGGATAATAACATGTCATTTTGAGCGAAATCTCACTGTTAGTTTTTTAGTTATCTTTAATAATGCGTATTAACCTGATTACGACTACGTTGACACTGATCGTGTCATTGTCAGAGGCATTTGAAGTTGGTTTTTGTAATGGTAAAAATGATTATCTTATTGCATATTCTATCTGTAATTTAACAATTGGAAGAATCTGAATTTCACAAAAGGACTTGATTGATATGCGTGCACACAGAGTCCATGTACGGCCTGTGTATCACTAGTTTAATTGGTTTGTTGAGCAGTATAGGCGAGTCAGTGTCCGAGGGGCGGCCCCGCTCGCCTGGCGCCGCGCCGCCGCCGCCCGCGCCGCCGTGCGTCACGTGCGTGCCGCCGCAGCTCGACTTCATCAACTTCACTGTGGGACAGTTGCACACTGTAAGATCCCGCAGTACTTACGCTTTGTTATCATCTCTACAGATTACGAAGCTATTTTCAACCAGGGCCATGGACAACATCATTGTTTCGGTGATAGAATACTCCATCAAATGTAGGTTATTTGTTTGAGTGGCCGTCATGCTCGTGTAACGTATAGATGTTGTACGTATGATTAATGTATATTTGCTACTAGCGACATCAACTACCGCTGTGCATGCAGTGGACCAAAGGGGGGCTCATTGCATGATTCACTCGTTTTAAAATGTGCCGAGCGTCGCGTCGGTTAATTGAAATACCTTACAATATTCCCGCTACTATTACAATATTAATACTCCGACTTACCGTTCTGTAACATCAAACTCATTACAATTTACTTTACAAATCAGTAATTTAAATGTACGTAAGATTTTCTCCAAACAAAATAAATTATACCAATCTACTATTCGATCAACAGAATACCCAGACTTCTGGCTCGTTAATCTATCTACTTTATACAAACGATCTTTTTAAATACAGCGATAACGATGCTACAGTATTAGTTTAGTAATAAAACCAATGTACAAAGTACCTTCGGAACTTCGAACATTTAATCTTTGTCGATAGCAACTAATATAAAATGAATAGACCGAGCAAACAGAATATAAATATTTTACTTCAATCAGAAGATTGAAAGCGTGTACTCCGCAAGGATTCATTAAATTGCTCTATTGAATGATATCGCAACTTTCAAACGAGCTTTGTATTACATTTAAATATTGAGAGATAACTTAAGAATGTATTTAGTATGTACGGACGTAACATGTCGTATCTACGATGAATATCGTGAATCTCTAGCTGTGGAATGAGGGGGAATGTATTCCTGGCAAACTATTCTATACGTCTTCCGTTACAGTGCGTATTTTAGGATTAGCTTAAGCCCGATTTATTTATGAGTTGTCCCCAAAATGTTACAATCACTGCTTATCCAATAACAGAAAACACTACGTCTGGTGAACGTGACCAAGTTCGAAGTGCGGCTGTCGATCCATCCCCCGGCGCGTCAAGAACTGGACGTGGAGCTGTGCTCGCGGCTCGTGGTCACGTCCGGCGCTGCTGCGGAGATCAGGGTGCACTACAGGCCGCGGGACGTGCGCGAGCTCCGGCTGGAGATGCTCGTGCGGGCGTCGGCTGGCAGGCCGCTGCGGGTGCCCATCAACTGCTACATGGAGCCGCCGCTGCTTCACAGTATGTCCTTAACAAAGTCTTTCAAGGCATGAGCGAGCTTCTTACTAGCTTCGTGCAGTGCAAATACAGGCCTAATTTAAGTTTCTTTTCATAATTTACCAGAATTTAAATAGACTATTGATTCTGATCAATTTACATAAAGATTCAGTACATGAAGAGTGAACTATTGTTTAGAAACTATAAAAAACTCGCAGACAAGCAAGCAAAACGAGATGATTGTAAACGTTCAAACATCTGTAACATCAAAGCATGAGTAATGCCTTAAACATGCATGAACAGCTGATATTTTGTCTGGTGCTGATCCTTCAGTCAATAATTCCTATAGCTTGCGGTCTTTATTGGTTACAATATGTTTATTATTGTTGTGTAGTAAATGTGAAATTGGTATTGGCAGTGAACCTATGTGCTTTCTAACAGTACTGGTGCCCAGCCCACCCTCTCTCCAGTCGTGTTATGTCGATGACTGCTGGGATATCACCGATGTTCTGGATCTCGGCGCTAAGCTGCTGGGAGAGATACACCGCACGCCGCTGCTTCTGCACTGTGAAACTAACCACGCTGCGTTTTTCTTACTATCTGATGATGAATGGATTAACTTTTTCATTGATGTTAGTAATATTATCCTCGATTATTTAGTACCTTCGGGTGATACGTGTAGGAGGCATGTAATAATTACTATGGCTCAGTTGAAGGCTATCTACTTATTGAATAGTTTGTTTTTCTTTTTTCTATCGTGTGCTTACGATTTCAGGCTACCTCTTATTAATATCTTCGACAGGTTGCTCAAATAAGGAATGCCGCGACGACGGGCAAGTGTGCAGGTGCGGCGTCTGACAGCTTCTGGATAGCTCCCGCCCACTGGGCCGGTGGAGGCTCGGTGCCCGGGCTGGCGCTGTGTCGAGCGAACACTCACGGCGTGCACACTACAGTGTTCAGGATCCTATGTTCCACGGCTATCGTGAGGCCTCTACTCTTGGTTGCAGACTCTCTACTGTTCAGGCCGGATCATGTTACCTTGTCGGTATGTCTAAGATTATTTTAAAATTAAATGCTAAGATTATAAGAGCGTTGTCTGTCTTACAATCCATATAGAAGAGGTAATGATTATTTATAGGTATATACTAGCGGCCCGCCCCGGCTTCGCACGGGTATAAAATAAAATATACAGCCGATGTCTCTCAGTGAAATAAAATGATGTACGCACGCGGCGCGCCGCCGACCGGCCGGTCGCCCCGCACCACTATGCCGCTGCATTTTAAATCTGTAATATTTTCGAAAATGTTCATTTAAATAACACGCTGTAAACGGCGATATTGATTTATATTAAATTAACAATGTATTTAGGGTACAAATACTTCGTACATCAATTTGTTACATCTCGTAGGGTTCAGCCTGCGTTTGCAATGTAAGAGGAACAAAATGTAATTATTTACGACGTCACATTACAAATCTCATAAATAACAGTATTTCTCTACTCTATATTGAATGTTATTACACATATAATCCTTCCTCTTCATTCACTCTATAAAATAAACGCATCAAAATCCGTTGCGTAGTTTTAAAAAATTAAGGATTCATAGGGACGAGAGAAAGCGACTTTGTTTTAAACTATGTAGTGATGCTTATATGTCATATATCTGTTTTTCTCCCAGTTGAAACATAATTATAAGTTTTGTCCAAATTTCGCTGTATTTGATCAGAAAGCACACAATATGCTTCCATATTTTTGAATTAGTTCCCTTAAAACATATACTTAGGGTGACAATGAAAATAAAAAGCGCCTTTTATAGCGCATCATTCATATATCCGTATATCATACGAGTTCATGACGACGACACGATATTTGACTGCACACTCCAATTTAACGACCTTGTTAGCATCATTGTGTCATCGGTAACCCAATAACGGTCCTCTTGTTCCAATATTCAGAGCGCTGTTCAAATTTCCATTGAATCTGCAAACAGGAAAACAAGTAAGCTTTTAACAACATGAATTATTCTTGGAATACGTTGCATGATTTAGCCGTGGCGCTGCAAGTTGAATGGTGTTTGTGAAGAGAATTAATTGTGATCGCACACCAAGCATCCAATCAACGGCGGCCCTCGGTGATAATACTGCTTGTTTCCAATGAAGTAGGCGATACATAAACATTTTTTTTAAATAATTATCTTTAAATAAAACGACAAAATGATTAACAATATTAATAAAATTAATTTCAATGAACCGAACGGAAAACCCGATACAAGTAAATATTACAGGTAATCGGCAACGAGGTACAATGTTAAAAGCGAGATAAACGAGATGTAGGAGCAATATTTCAATATTTATAAGAAAATTATTATTAAATATCTGTTCACTTTAGCAAATAGAAACAACAGACGGACTCCTTCACTTGCGGCTCAAAAACAATACCCCGCGGGAATGGAAATATTATCTATGAAATGAAAAGGGCGCCCTTAGTAAGTCGTCTGTGCGTGTTTATTGTACAACGAAACAAACGAAAGAAACAATCACTTACAAAACTTGTTTGGGCATTTGACATGTACACACGATCTATATCGCTATTGACTGTAGGCGAGTGTCGGGCAGAGTACATTATGATAATAATTAGTTCAAGTGAAGACGCGCTCGGCTCGCTTCGGAAGAATTAGACACCAGACAAAGTAGATCTTGTGTTCTCCTGCGATGTAGGATAAATCCAGGATAGGTATAACAATTCTGAAAATTTAAACTATAAGTATGCCACGTGCCATCTAAATCTGACCAGTACTTCTCGCATGAAGTTCGAACAAACTGACAATAAATTAAAAAAAAAAATTTCGTCCCTACATCGATAACAAAGCTTTCATTAAAATTTTGAAGAATTATGGACTGTTACATAATTTACCTTGTTACAGATTTATTGTTAGTATATATGTATGTAGTGACGTAAGTAGTAAGTAAGTATCGCGTTTTATTCAATGTGAACTGAGCACGTCGGCAACGCGTTACCTAAAGCCCAGACAGCTGTTTCTAATGTATATGGGAAGAGATCACTTTGTATGAATAATATTTAAACACGCAGTTCATCACGCGGTCATTACGCATAATTATAAAGGTTGACACGTTCCCAAAAATTGGCATTAGACCGCATCTCGCAGCTCACTCACAGCTCTCGCAGCTCACTCACAGCTCTCGCAGCTCACTCACAGCTCTCGCAGCTCACTCACAGCTCTCGCAGCTCACTTACAGCTCTCGCATCTCACTTCTGAGCTTTCTCATTTATGAGTGATACTCATTATCGGGACATGAATTAATTGAAGCCAACAGAACGCCGAATGGAGAACTCTTACTAAACTGTTTTCATCAGAAATTATGTGATGGGTATTGACGACATATCGAGCCAGTCGCTTGGATCATTCGGCCGGGCCACGAGTATCCTGCTGCGTAATGAATCGAGTTCAATGACACATTTTGATGTTCCTCAGGCTCAAGACAAGGACTACGACATCCTCAGCGTCGAGGACCGAGGCTGCGACTCCTACGTCAACCTTGGTGTTGCGTTCCCGAACCGCTCATTGGCTGCCACCGTCGACATTGTTAATAATAGGTAGATCATTCGTTATTGCCGCTATTGACTGATCCTAATATTCTTCATTCGTTTTTTATAAAAACAGTAGTTTCCACTCCCGGCTTTGTCCGCATCATGAAACGCAATGTATCATATGTACATATGTATTATTCCAGACTATGATTTACCTCTGTGACAAATATTTTTCAAAATTCGTCCAGAATTTTTTGCGCCTCAGAGTAACGAGCACGCACGCAGCCATCCATCACCCGCCAGTCCATCCTCACAAACTTTCACATTTATTATATTACTAGCTGACCCGGCAGATGTTGTTCTGCAACGTATTGTCAAATATGCCGCCCACAGCTTCGCCCGCGTGGATTTCGGACTTAAAAAATAGAGGAGGTTCTCAAGAAATGCGGCGCGGAGGAGACGGATTCGCCGCGGCGTGCGCATCTCAAGGAAGGAACGCTGGGTCAAACAGCTTTAAATGTTTCGCTGCTAATTGCTTCAAACAAAAATATCTCCAAAAAGCTATCCGTCTGATTGATATAGTGTAAAAGGCAACTTTTATCTGCATTAAATGCCCAAGTTAACTAACATATCAATTTGGATAGGAATTAATACTGAACTAAAGAAAATAGCTTTAAAAATAACGTAAGGTTTTACATTCAAAATTTGAACATAAAAGTGGTTATTGTAAGAGATAGAAATATGCTATCACAGACTTTCTTGTAGTAGTTTTATAGATCTTGAATTCCCTCGTACATTAATCAACTATGTATATCTTTGCTAGTTTACGCGCTCTACGTCTATTATTGAAAACCCCATGAAAATCCGTTTAGTAGTTATCGAGTTTATCGGGTCCAGACAGACAGAAAGACCGAAAAGAAAAAATTTTAATAAGTCTTCCCAGTGATCATTTAAACTGTGATGAATGGTGTTTATTAGTTAACAAAGTATTTCCTCCTCCAACCTGTATCAACTGTAGCTTATTTCGTTGTTACTTAGTCCCATCACTTACCAATATTATTGGAGCATGCGTCGTTGGGGGACTTGCTCCTGCTGGGAAGTTACTGGGAGTGCTGAGGGTCTAGTTGAAGATGAAGAGTCATGTCCGGGTGCTCCAAAGCCATCCTCAGATAATGAGGTATGTAAATTAAACATCAAATAGAATCTTATTAATGAAAGAAAGGTCCACCGCACTTACTCAAAGCCTGTGCACAAATTCATTACAATAATGAAATATTAATAAATCCAGGGTGGGCACCCTACGGTATGGATAGTTTTGTAAATGTCAATACAGGTAGGGTTATTACCGATGCCTATACTAAAGCAACTTGTTTTACAACTAATGCCTTTCTTTTGAGCTATTTCATAGAATCTAGGAAGCTGAATCGGATGAGACAATAGTCATAGCTGTTCCATTGTTACATTTCATGCTAGGAGTGCATTTGCTTCCAGGATAGCTAACAATTAGGGTAGGAGGATTGTGAAGAGACTAGAAAATACCAAGTTTTCTGCAACGAAGGAAGGATGGGTTATTTTGAATTACACAAGTTTACAAGCTATCACTTTTCTGTGTGTACGTCTGAAGAAACGTCCCAAAAAACCTTTATTTTATTTATCAAATGAATCACCTGAATCACGCTATTGGAGATTTTAACATCATCTGCATATTTAAAGGTTCCGACCAAAAACAGCTCTGTAGGTCCCCAGGTTTCAACCAACAAAAAATGTCCCATACGCCAAAGTCACTTATTCCAGTTGACCAATAAATACGTTTATATGCTCTTATCTTATCGATATCTCTAATAAGATGTTATATCTTTTAATACATATATGTTAAATGAACAGAACAGCTACAAAACCATCCGTGCGCTGTCGGCGGCGCCGGCGCGGGGAGAGCTGGCGCCGCGCGCCGCCGCGCCCGTCACGGTGCGCGTCGCTGATGTTGGAAACGCTCTCGGAGTACAGCGGGCTGTTCTCATGTGAGGATTTAGTTACGAGAGTCATTCTATTTAAATTTACTTAACGAAAATAAACGCGTGATGGACTCTATAAAGGATCGAGGAATATTAAAAATAATAGCTATACCTTTAAATTTCTATGAAGAATTGCAGTGGGTGAAAAATTTTGTATAGGTTTTTTTAGAGTAATGTAATTTAAGTCTTGGAATAAATGCTTCCAGGTTGGTGCTGAGGGACATCCCCAAAGAAAGCTTCATTCCAGGGATCGATTTGATGATAGTTCAAACAAAACTTGTGGAAGAAGAATCTATTCCAGGTGTATCGCAGGTTCGTGTTGATTTGAACTATAGTGGAGTTAGTAAGGTGGTGGTGGTGCAGTCGACTGCAATATGAACTGTTGCAGGGCGCAAGTCGAGAGGTGTGCGACGTAGTGGTCGGCCAGCTGGAGGCGTGGTGGCAGGTGGCGCCGGTCTGCTTCCTCGTGGACCGCCCGCTGCTGATACTGCCGCGGTCGCGAAGGTTTCCTCTCAATCAATACTAGTTCTACATTTGTAACTATCAATATTAATTAAGATGTCCAATTGTTAGTGATGTCGCAACTACTGTTTGTGATGATGCCACAGTTGAACTGCAGTGCACTGTTATGTTTGTCGACAGTTGAAGTTTTTACAATAAGTTTTAGCTTCAGTTTTTAGACTGCGTCGTTTATAGAGAATGGTTCTTGTTTCGCCCGCCGGTGGGTACAATGAAATAAAATGGCCGGCGTGTCATTCTAAACTCTAAGCCTATGAGAGTCAAATTTCATCTCGTTTCAGTAGTTTCAGTAGTAACAAACATCCATCCATCCATCCATCCTCACAAACTTTCTCATTTACTTTCTCAGATTAGTAGGATCTATCTATTCATCCGTGCATCATTATTTTAAATGAAACTCAAAAATCTCTCCCACAATAATAATATAATTTGAATTAGAAAAAAATTAAGACAGGCCGTTTGGTCTAGTGGTTAGTGGACTTGAATGCTAGACCGAAGATCGTGGGTTCGATTCCCACTAAGCTCAAACTTTACTGTGATGAGCAGGAATGTTTGTCCTGTGTGTCTGTGAGTTAATATCTATTTAAGTATGTATTTAAAAATATACACATGTGTGTATTTATTAGTTGTCTGATATATATGTCATAGTACAAGCTAACGCTTAGTTTAGGGGCAGGTGGCCGTGTGTGAGATGTCCCGAGATATTTATTTATTTATTATTTAAAATGGTATTTAATGCACGTTTATACATTTAATTGTGTTATAGAATCAAGTCCATAAGTATTCCTCTCCAAGCCACGCAGCTGACCGGCGTCACGGGAGTGTCAGCCAACTGGAACATCGCTGGGCTGGACGTGCCTACCATCCACCTGCGGCCGGGCCAGGCGACCCTCACCACTATCCAGCTGCCGCTAACAAATCTGCCCGACGAATACCCTGACACGAAGATATTTAGGTTACATTAAAACTTTACTAACTTTACTGAACAATTTGGACGCATTAGCGGCCCGTCTAGACGCCTGTCTCCTGTAAACCAGGGCAATTTAATGTTACTTCCCCACATTACTCCACTACCTTGAGTTGATGTTTTCAGTGGGACTATCAAACCCCCGGCGTGTCTATCAACGTAAGTGGGGAAATAATTTAACTAACGTTATTCTTGAATTTTAATAAATTGACGATAACTCTTTCTAATAAATTTCTAATAAATTGACGATAACTCTAGTGAAATTAGCGAACATTAATGTAACATCTGAAAGTACGAGTACCTATGGAAATTAGAGGATTGTAAAGTAATTCTTAACATAAACATTGAAAACTCAACTTCAAATGACTTGGACAAGTAATATAATGAAAAGGGAATCAACGAGGTCGTGGTCTATTACACTGATCGTCGAGGACATGTGCGAGTGTGTCGCTCCAAATGAAATGGGGCCATTTGTCAAGTCTGGGACTTTGGAACAAAATATAATTATTGAAATGGGTTCTCTCAGTCATACACATTAAAAAGTAAGAAATACACACGAATTGAGAACCTCTTCTTTTTTTTTAAGTCGGTTAAAATATGTTGATCCGTGGTCTGTCTTCAGTATAATACATATATGTAGTCTGTTTGTTCAGACTGGTGGCTGACAAGGAGGAGTGGTGGACGATGACCAGGGTGCACACCAGCTGCAGCACCCGCCACCCGCGGCTGGCGCCCGCGGCGCCCTGGCTGGGGCTGGTGCGCCCGGGGGCCCGCGTCGCCACGCAGATTGTTCTGACAAATGATACGCTTCAATATGTTAGTATACATGTATGTACATGTTATAAAACTAAAGGTTTAGCTAACTAAACAGGCTACAGTAAAAATTAACTGACAAAATAATTTAAGGGATCGCCATACCCACCCATAACACAAGGTAAAATATGATTTTTGAAACATTTATCTGTCTGTCTGTAGCTTACTCTTCATACCAAAACCTGGGATGGATTTTGACGAAACGTTTTTCGTTGCGTACATACATATATTAGTCCTCGGTAATATAAACATATATCGCAGTGGAAAACCTTATTTTATTGTCAGTATCTTTGTTTAGAAGCAAACGCAGATTTACGACCCTTTCTTTTAATGCTTTATACACCACATAATAATTTGAGTTGTCACGTTTTATTGAGTGGTAACTGGATGTAAATGGTTGTTAAATAATATTTTTTTGGTTGTTGTACCATACATTCCAACAAAGCCTCTGTTTAGGGGAGAAATCTTCTGGGTTGTATAAACCTTTTTTTAGTGAATTTGAAAGCGTCCCACAGACCAATTAGAAGAGTGAAAAATTCTGAATAAGACTGCATTCATAATTCATTTTCGTTGCAATGAATTATACGATCATTTTATCCCAAAGTTTCGATATATACAAATACATTTATTTTTCGAATACAGGCGTTTCCTAGCATAGACAAACGTAAATGTTTACCAGCATAGAATAGTTTTGTATCACCTAGATATACTGGTGGGGCTCCAGCTGGCGGTGGTGGCACGAGAACCCCGTGGGGAAGGCGTGCCAGGGCCGCGCGCCCTGCGACCAGTGCCGCGAGAGTACCTGCACCTGCGCCCTGCTACGACCTTCCAGAGGCGCCCTGGCTGAAGGAGAAGCCGCAGTCCTTCATTACGATGTCATTGCTCCCGAGGTGACCACCTCTACTTATTTCCTGAGATACGATACTGTGTATCAGACGCCACGACACCGTCATATATTGACAGTCACAGAACTAGCTTTTACTACAAAATAACTGCATCTTTCTACATTTAGACGGACGGTTGCGTGGCGACGCTTATTCAGGCCCGGCGGACCGCTCCAGACCTGGCCCGCCTGCTGACCGGAGCGGGCACTGAGGGCAGAGCCTCCCTCGTTGCGTACCGAGTCCTGGCACCGCGCGTGATGCTTCGTGTCCTGCCGTGTTTGGGCGACAAGCATGGTTCCTGTACGTGTTATGGCTGATACCCGTTACTCCCAATTGGATGTGGGTCTGTTTGTGACTCAGAATGCACTCCACGTTGCTGCAGTGTAGATAACATGCAAATATAACGTCTATACTCTATGCTACGAGCAATACTAATAGTAAACCTGTAGCGGGGTCAATTCTGTACATTAATTAATTTGTGAAAATTTTGATGCAGGGAGGCTTTGTTATCGATATAGACACCAAAACATTTTTTTTGGATTTATTGTCTGTCAGTCTGTTCGAGCTTCACGCAAAAACCACTGAACAGATTAAGATGAAATTTGGCATAGTCGTAGTTTAAAACCCGAGAATGGTTCTAGGATATGTTTTATCTCAGGAGATGTTTTAGTTCCCACAGGATAACGAGTTAAATTTTAGATGGCAACTCTGAAAGCAATGGATCAACTTAGATTAAATTTTGCATATTTGTGGCTTATGTAAGAACAATGGTTACAGGATACTTTTTATTCCCAAAAACAGCTTTGTCCTCGTGGGACACTATCCCACGAGTTAAAATTAGTATGGCAACTCAAAAAGCACTGGACAACTCTTCTACCGAAGCAATGCGACGGCAATTTCTAGTCTCAATATAGGATTAATTGTGTTTGCATCCCATGCATTAGAAATAGAAAGTAATCGTGCCTTACTTCAGTGCACAAGCAGCTAAATTCAGCACTTCTGAAAGTTTTCCGTAAAGCATGTGAAGTCTATCAATCCGCACTCTGCCTCGACTAGACTCACCTCGTGTCGTGATCTCATGTGGCGGGCTCGAGGTCCAGGTGTATTGGTACGATGATGAATGATGACTATCTTGCACATAGGTGAAGGGTGCTCTCTGGACGAGGGCGAGGGGAGCGAGCGTGGCCGAAGGGTTCTGCGGCCCGCCGCAGCGCTGACGGTGGGGCGCAGCGCCTGCTACCGGCTCCGCTGCACCAACCTCACGCCCCTCAGCACCACTCTACGATGGGAGCCGCCCGTTGGTACGACACTACCTTCGTTTCCAATCAGCGTTCTCTGCTCTTCTTTGAACGACATTGTGGCTTTGATTTGGACCCTACCTGCGAATTATGCACCGGGTTATATTCCCTGGGCAGACATTTAAGTGACAGACAAACATTTGCTCTAAGGTTATGTTATTTGTATAGTCACGTCACGTGATCTATGTTTTTTCCAAGAGCGGAGGTGTCATGATATTTTTGCCATTCGTGGTCACCCATCCACTTTTCTCGTGACCCGCTGTTGCTCACCTGTGGACATTATGATCGACCGGTGCCGCCGGGTTACAAAAACCTTGTATGCAGAAAAAATGTTATAAAATTCCGTCAGAGTTGACAAAACTTCCAGTTACAAATGACTCACATCAAGGACAATCTTATGAATAAAAGTCGCTACAAATTGGATGATTGCTTCAAATACTGGGGTCCCTCCATATTAAATGTTACTTAATGGAGGCTCTAACAGCACCCTAATATTTTATTGCTACAAATAAAACAGAAACTTCACAGCGTGTAAAAGTTAATTTCAGAAAAGTACTTTTTTTACTGACTCAATAAATATTGTTCATTTTTAGGAGATATTAAATGTATTATTACTGTTCTGAAGTAGGCGAGTATTGTCAAATACACAGCCAGGTTGGTCCATATTGCGAACTATTAAAATGTTACTTGTACAGTAGTATGTAGTCATTTTAATTTAGGAAGACTTGTATTCAGTTTCACTGTCTTATGTCATATTAACAGATAGAGAAGAAGTTTTAAAAGTAACGTTCATCCCCAACGAAGTAGAGATCGAGGGACACTCCGCCGTCGACATACAGGTCGGTTATCACTTCATACTTTATTATATGTATAATTGATTTAAATTTTTCTAATGATTTATAATAACATGTTAAAACTTCATTCGTAGGTAAATACGAATGAAGATCGCGTGGCTTAGCAAATACATCATACACTAT
>DWJZ01002134.1:0-20405 GCA_018249125.1 Asbolis capucinus
TGCAAGATTTGACCCGTAACAAACAAATATACTAATATACAAACATACACTGCAAATTAAATAAAAGCTTGTAAAAACACAGTTACATTTTCAACTCATAGTTCCGTAGGAAAAGGCCAATACTCTAATGATACCCAAATCCTGGGACTTGGGTCCGTTATGGACTAACAAGCATAAAACACGAAGGGGCGATAATATATAATAGCTTACCAGAAAGCACAACAATAGTAAACTCTGGAACAATATTTAAAACCGTTCCAAAGAAGTATGAAACTTAGCAACATTTAAAAATTATTCAATTAAATCCATACACAAAAACACAAAGAATGTACGCACGCACATACATACGTAGACACACATACACACAAATTAAACACAAAGAATATACACACACAACATACACACATTCAGCGAAAATACTTCACACAAGTTTCTCATTTTAAGTGCCTTGTACTGTTATTATGAGAAATAAATATTCTTAAACCGTACTTTCTATAAAGTATCTTAACAAAGTGCAACAGTCCAGTCGCTTCTCGATTTCATTAAGATAACTCATTTTTACGACAACTTTTTGTCGCCTAAACAATAGTGCTGCAACAAACTCCTCAGCGATTTATCGTTGGCCAACAAAGCAGGAATATGAAACGACCGTGGACGTGAAACATCGACTCCATTTCTTATATTCCACTTCAATGGGTAAGTTTGTGCACTATATTCTTGTACCTGCTTGTTAATGGCGGCGGTTTGTCTTGTTTGTTTGGATCGTGCATTTGTGGGTTTAAATTCTCTTTTCTATATATAAATATCAATATTTGTTTGTGAGTTTGTTTTTTTACGTAGAATAAGTTAACTTGACATCGATTCCACCTGATGGTAAGTGGCGTCTAAGATGTTGGGTGCACTAACTTGGTAAATGCCTATTCACCCTTTTCTTGAAGACTCCTACATCGCACGTGTTTGGGAACACTGACAATTCAATTCCTTTGTAGACTCTGAAGTGGTAGGAGATAAAGCACTGATGCCTTTACCAACTTTGTTCAGAATTGTCTGGAAAAGGTTTTGGTAGCAAAATTATACCAATCGGACACATGGTTGATGAGGTGATGCTTACTAACGCGTGCCGGTTACAGCTAGTAGGAGATAATAGAGATTTGGACATATAATGACTAGAGTAGGAGATATCTAACTGATATTGTGTGACCAGGCAAAGCGACGAGTCTCAGGTTTGTTTTTTGGCCGGGGTAAACATTTATTTGACAGATAAATGTCGAAAGAGTTTTCGGATCATATGTGTTATCTGTGATCTGTTATCCATGGCACCTAGGCCAGGGCAGGTATTGTCACCATCATCATCTCAACCCAACACAGACTACTATTGAGCACGGGTTCCTTCTCCGAATAAGAAGGTTAAGGCCATAGTCCACCATGCTGGTCAAGCGCGGATTGGCAAACTTCACACACCTTTGTGTTTTGCAGACTCCCCGGTATGCAGGTTTCCTCATAATGTTTCAGGTAAATTTGCATAAATCAATATGAAATATCAATATTTATTTCGTTTTAGGAACTGAGCTATCGACTAACAAAAGTTATCAATACAAGGGCCCTTCATCAGTAATAAATAATAAATATTTTTGGACAACTCACACACGACCATCTGAGACCAAACTAAGCGTAACCTTCTACTACAGTGATCAAACAACTGACATACATACATACATATATACTTTTAAATACCTACTTTTATAGATATTTAAACCCAGACACACAGAACAAACATTGCTTCTCATCACAGAAAAGTTGACCTGAGTGGGAATCGAATCCCCAACCTTTGGTGCAGCAGTCAAGTTCACTAACCACTAGACCAACGGGCCTGTCAAATTAAAATATAATGAAATTAAAATAAAAAATGAAAATATTTAAACTAAAGTGTACAATAACAACAGATACATAAATAATATCGGTTCTGAAAAAAGTTATCTACACGGCACTAATTCAGTGTCTGGACAACGAACATTGTCCGTAAAATAAATTATGTCCTCTGAACTAGGACTAAACGGTCCGTCTTACTTATAAACGGAAATTATACAACGCTGAGGAGCCGAGCCCAGCCCAGAGAGCCCAACCCAGCCCAGCCCAGCCCAGCCCAGGCTGGCGTGTAAATAAATCGGCAGCCAATGACCAACTAACGAGGGATCGATATTTATGGCTGATGTAGAAACGAATGAATAGAGCGACCTTACATTAGTTCTGTTAGAACAAATAGCAGCTGTGAGCCTCTTAAGATTGAATGAATGAAATTTATTTATTTCTCGCCACAATATAACCATCATTAATGATATACTGTGGGAGACTGGTGCCTTAGCTAAGCTTATGGCCTGTATATGGTCACCAGGCTTCCACCCCTAATTATATATTAGTAAGTAGTGTGTACGTGTGTGTACGCAAGCGTATGTCTAGTGTGTGTATGCGTGTGTGTGCGTGTGTGAGTGATAATGCTTGTGTGGTCTGTTAGTCTAATAAAATGTCTGATTGATTTATGAATGTGCGTTTTAAGTATTTAAATGTCACTCGCTATAACGGTGAAGGAAAACATCGTGAGAGATGCCTGCATGCGGGGGGTTTGTAAAACTCAAAGGTGTGTGAAGTCTGCCAATCCGCACTTGACCAGCATGGTGGACTATGGCCTTAACCTTCTCATTCAGAGAAGAGATCCGTGCTCAAAAGTGGGCCGTGATGGGTTAGATGATGATTAAATATTACATAGAACATGTTAATTTATTGATAAGTTCTTACAACCAGTTGAAACTTGAATAATAATTCCAAATTTTAATGAAACCGTAATTAAAATTTAATTACAAAAGTAATAACAAACTTAATCAACCATTAAACACGGCTCCAAGATCATTTTTTCCACTCAAATGAATACTTAAGGAAAAAGCAGTTGTCGGATTTTAAGCGAAAGTATTTTATAAAGTGCCTCAATATGAAATACTTGCTTAAAATTAATTTGGAGACTGGATAAAGTGAGATAAATGAACATTTAGGGAAATTCGAATAAGAGTTAGCTCCATTTTCATTTTCCTACTGTTTTACATTAATTAATTTTTTTATGGCCATTCAAATACGGCTGTATTCGATTAAAATTGATCCCTAGTCAACATAATTAATTAGATTACTTTTAATTTAAGAATGTAATATATATGTATCTGAAGAAAAAAATACAATATTTTCGAAAACCTGATTGTTATTTTTATTTCAGTTCTAACGTTCTGAAGTCTTGAAGTTTGTGTTTCTTTAAAACATAGTGAATGTATAAGTGCACACATATACACACCCATACACACATATGTGTACATACATCTATACTAAATTACACTAGTAGTTTAGGTTTTCCTATACTATAAATAATAAGCGAACAGACAAACGGACAGACATGACGAAATTACAAATAGATATCTACATACATATGTTTATCTATTACAGCGTTAAAAAAATAAAAAAAAAGTTTTTAAATTCAGAATAATTTCAATTATCGAATGTGGATTTAAATTAAAACAAAAAAAGAAGCCCTTCAATACATTCTCAGTATAAATCATTGATTTATATCGATAAACAAAAACTAATAGGTTCCAATAATTAATTCTAGCTGGAATACAGATTGTGTTTCTTCAATTACACCGTGTTTATAATTATTATTACTTGTTTCATTTACGTATTTCTTTAAATTTTATTGTTCTTAAAAACTCAAACATCGAAACGACACGAAACAAATTAACCAACGTATTTTCTGTCTTAATCTTCATTATTGCAATCCGTAACTGTCCCACTAGTGGGCTCGGGTCTCCTCTCACAATGTGTAGGGTATCTACATTCTACATCAATCTTAGGGCGAAGGTACAGAATTTGTAGACGGCTGCATAAAATTGTCAATTTATTAGTTATACTTGCTGGTAATTTATTCTCATGCATACTGAATTTCGAAGAAAGGAAGTACCTGTTTTGGACAGACCAGTCCACTAAACATCAAACTGTTTGGGATATTTAAATAGGAGAAGTTTATTAATAACTTAATAATAACATATTGGTAATAAAATAATTTTGTCAGGCCCTACAACCAACTGAATTTTATCAGTGTTTTGGTTAGTATTCTAGGCTCCCTAATACTGCAGAAAATTACTTATTGTTTATAAAAGGTTACGCGACGGTGTGATGTGATACCAATATAGTTGAGATATCGGGCTCAATGAGCACCGTTTTATAGTCGATTTACAATTATTTCACAGCCGACGGCAAACTTTGACTTTAATCAAACCCACGATATTATAGACGCTGGCGTTGGTTATATTAAATCAGGCCGTCTATATAATAATATTTAAAATATAGAGGACTCAGGGGCGGGTCGTAACTTTTAAAGCCTGGGCTATTCAGGGGCCTTATAGATCATTTTGTGAAGAAACCGAAAAAATCGACAATGTATTAATTTATGTGTGATCCAAATATTTATCTTTACTTGAATCCAGTGTCGACTATGTGTTTAATTGGAACTGGATGAGGCCCTTTTTATTCACGGGGCCGTGGGCTGAAGTCCAAAAAGCTATTAGGTAGCTTACACATTGCAATAAAACTCGTACGTTGGACTTTAGCACTACATGATCACTTGATGTCGTTCGGTGTGTCTTATCGTTCGATCATCATGAACTCAATTCTACCTTTTATTCTAGTAAAGAATACGGCGTACTGTTATTGTAGACATACTGAAATACTTATTGTAATGTTATCGAAATGTAAATAAAAAATATTTCTACGAAAATAGTATTTTTGTATTTGGTTTCTGCAGGGGAATGACCGCTACATAAATTCACATTTATTTATTTATAGAGACAAAATGACAACATCATAAATACAGCGACGGCCCGGAAACAAACATGTATCCGCAACACACGTCATTAATATTATTTTCTGATATAAAAGCCGCCGACAAAGGCTGGACAGAAACTTATTTTCGCGAGTTCTTTAAGCCTCTCTTATCTTAAGTGGTAGATGTGATTTTTTTGCCGAAAAGCTACTTCACCGCTTTTATCTAGGCCGTTTCGAGTGATAAATATTTATTGCTACTATCAACATTTAAATACGAGGGTTAAAGGTTAAATTTTCCGCGGCCATTGTTAAGTATTGTCTAGAATTATAAGGATTTTATCGTCTTATAAGGAAATACAATTTTTGTAAGGTTTGTGTTACGGTGAAAAGTATCCTTTTATAAATCGGTGCATTAAAAAGAGGATTATATTATACTAGGGTCCGACCGCGGCTTCGGTCGCGTAGCAGGTATGTTGATAAAAAGTAGCTAGTTATTCCAGATTATGGTCTATCTGTGTGTCAAAATGTGTTTTTTCTTATAACAGCTCTATAATTAAATGTTTTTAAAACTTATTTAAAAACCTGTAAAAGGTGATTCTGCACATTAAGTATTTTTTGAAAATTTTCATGCAGGGGGGACTTTGTTATCGATCTACCAAACAATTTTTTTGGATTTAATGTCTGTCTGTCTGTTCGAGTTTTACGCAAAAACCATTGGACAGATTTAGTCGAAACTCGGTATAATCGTAGTTTATAACCCGAAAATGGTTTTGGATAAGTTTTACCCTAGGAAATGGCTTTCCGCAGAATAACAGGTTAAAATTGCCACATTGGCCACTCCGAAGGTAATGGACAAATTTAGATAAAATTTTACATGTTTGTAGTTTATGTGACGAAAATGGTTATAGGATATTTTTTATCCCAGAAAACTTTTTCCCGAGGGATAATAGGTAAAAAATAGTCTGGCGACTCTAAAACCACCCGACAACTTTTGTTCCGAAGCGAAGCGAGAGCAATTTCTAGTATTTTAAGGTTATTTAAACTACGATAGAAGTATTTAAAATATTTATACTTACAAAAATGCTAGGGTGTTAAATTCCTCAAGTAAACGGTGACATGAAAGTCGGCCGCTGTCACGGATACTTCATTACCGACGGCTCGTGCGCGCGCATAATGACCTGCATACACCAGCTACTATCACACTACTGTTTCAGATGAATGAGACATCGCTAGGTTCCTCCCGCGGTTTCTCCCGCATTGTGTGAACGTTAATAGTAATTCATTTGAAACTAAGACATCGATTTCAATCACACCAAAAGGTTATAATAAACCATTGAGAAGTTGCCTTAACTGTTCCTTGTCTTCATCATCAGATTCCTAGTGACCGCAGCTCCCGATTAGAGAGATCCCGAAGCTTCCCCAGATGCGTCGAGTAGTCAGGAAGGGCTTTTATTGGGTGAAAACTCCACATAAGCTGTGTTGGATTCGGTCGCCGGTTTAAAGATTTCTCCCTCGAGGAAAACAGAAGAAGACTCTTACAGGCAGTCGTAACCAATCCAGGTCTAAAGTTCTCGTCAAATCAAATTAATCAAACCCAAACACAAGGTAACTACTGTAAACTACTACTAAATATGCTTTGGCATATGCATAAATGGCATATGCTTTAAGCCTTCCCAGTACTGAGGAGGCTCTCCTCAGCTCAGTAGTAGCTCCTCAATTAGAAACCACTAAAAAGGTGGAGACAGCTACCACCTGCTCACGTCTATCTAGGTAGCCAGGAGTCTATCTAGGAGGCCACCTATCTACGCGTCGATGTTTGCAGTATATTATATCGTCAATACGTTAACGAGTAGCAGTGTGAACTAGTGTTCAAGGCGAACCACATTAAATTTCACAAGCCTATTGTGTGCGACTAATTTACAGCCCTTGGCATGATTTACTGCCTGTAGATAAAATATACATATTGCTCTAGACATCTTCAATAATGTTCTATTGGTTAGGGATAATGGTATTGACAAGGTGTCTCCTCTGCAGGACGGGTATGGGTGGCAATGCCCCAGACCGATATGATCGTTTTACCAAAATAATTTCAAAGTCATCGTAATACAAACGAGTAACCATGATCTGTTTATTATTTTATTTAACCGATATTTCGACCCAGTTGCATGGGTCGTGGTCACGGCGAGACTGTAAAATAAAGTAATAAAATAATAAACAGATTATGAGTACCCGTTTGCATTAAAATTTTTAGTACCCGCGACGATATTAGTCTAAAAACATAAATTTCAAAGTCGTTCAAGTTAGAAGTCGTTCGATTGTAATTGTAATTTGGTATTCACATTTATTAACTCTGCTTGAATAGATTTAACTTTATACGATCGCAATACAGTAACATTTCATTGACGAATGACTTTCAGAGCGAAGTCCTTGGGGTGTAGTATAAACCCGATTTCAAATGTGAATATCAAATTGCACTTTATCAACGAAGTTGCTACGATACTGGGTAATATTGTCCGTGACCTTAGAGCAACACTGTATGATCTGCCTGTCGGTTTTCGAAAGTCTTCCAGTTTATAAGCAAATTGTTTTATTTTATTTCTTAAGCAAGCAAACGAACCTAGGGGTCACCTGATGGTAAGTAATTACCACGGCCCATGGACGTTAGCCTCATCAATGCGTTGCCGGCCAAGGAGGAAGCGATAGACTTTGAAGGTCCCCATGCCATAGCTAACAGGGAACAGGGATGCAGATTCAAAATCTTAATCCATGCATACATGTAGATTTCTAATATAGTCATAAAAGTATTTTTCCTAATCTGTCAACGTTTCGAAGAGGTGCTATATTGCTAAGAAGAAACGGCGAAAAGGCTCCCATAAAAGGAGCGCGTTGTCGAATTATTTTTCTCTTTCTCGGTCTTCTTACATAACACTGCCGATCCCGTAAGATCCACCAAAGCCGGCTTTTTAATTTACTTTACTGGGCCTGCGAGTTGCTACGTATCAACCACTTCTCATCGATAACATTTTACTACCAAACCTTTCCCAGAGAAATCTGAACAAAGTTGCTAAATACATCGATGCTCTATCTTTTACCATTTCAGAGTTTACAAATGACAAACAAACACTGATTTTTATATTTATAAACAGATAGATAGAAAATACTTAGTAACATTGCCTTAGGACGGTGTATGTAAGAAAGTAAAAGAGAATTATTTCTCAGAATAAGGAAACGCAACAAATTAATCATCACCTTGAATTAATGAGCCGCGAGTGGAGCGAAGTGGAACGACGCTTCTAGACGGAAGTGCTGCTGATTTATCAGTACCAAGATATAATATTTATGTTAAAACACAAAACAGTAAGTCGAAATAAATAACAAGGTACCTGTTACCCGCCCGTCCCCTTCTCCGTATTAAAAATAATTGTGGAAAAATTTTATAAATTATCACTAGTATCTGTCCTCGCTTCGGTTTGTCATTAATCCGGAGTCCCCGGAATATTTTTAACATAATTATTATCGAGCAAATTTTTCGTGAATTCATTTGGATGAGGCACAACCTTTTTCTCCTACAATTTTTTTTATTGTGGTAGCGAAAAGGGTTAGTACGGAATCATTATGGTATCACGCAATTTATGGGACAATGTGAACGTTACATTATATTAATATTAATTAAGTAAAAGGATTAAATAGTAATCTTTATTAATTAATATATTATTTCAATTCATAAAATGGTATCTTCCTAATTACAGATTTTTATACGCTATATTTGTTTACAAGTCATTTATTTGGGACACAGCGGGAGATCACAAATAAAGACTGGTTGGTGATAAAATAATTATTATTACATTTACTCGGTCTAAAATTGATAATTAAATAAGTGCGAAGTTAATATAAATAATTGCTAGGGCTGTCCTCTCCCCACCAGCAATAGTGGCAGCTATGCTAGCGGGGAAGATCGCATGGAAGGCTGTGGTCTCCTTCTGCGAGGCCGTAATGGTGAAGAAGGAGACCACTGAGCGTGATAGGGAGAGGGCCGATCCCACTCGGAGATGGAAACGCCGTTGACAACCGTCTTGTTTGGATGGATGTCATCATTCCGTAGGGGAGGCACCGGTGCGTTCATATGAGATCCCGGAGCCTCCCCATATGCGTCGGACGGCTGCCCAGGGGGGTTTTAGTGGGTATAAATCCCACATAATCCGAACCTTTTAGGTTTGGGTATCTTTCGAAGATTTCCCCCTCGAAAACAAAAAAAAAAGGCGTAAATTTCGTATATACATTCCAAATAAACCTTCAAAATATGGAATAAAAATTGAGATGATGTGCGATAGTGGGACTTATTACATGATCGATGCTATACCTTACTTGGGGAAAGGGACTAATACAGGAGACCTTCCCTTAGGTGAATATTTTGTCAAAGAATTAACACGCGTAATTCACGGCACAAATAGAAATGTTACAACAGACAATTGGTTTACGTCGGTTCCTCTGGGAAAAAGTCTGCAACTTGAGCCATATAAGTTGACGATAGTAGGTACACTTCGAGGGAATAAAAGAGAGATTCCAGAGGAACTGAAAAACAGTACAACGAGGCTGGTTGGCAGTTCAATATTTTGCTACGACAGTACATTGACCTTGCTTTCCTACAAACCAAAGCCATCAAAGGTTATATATTTGCTGTCGTCATGTAATGAAGAGGGTACCGTTAATTCGAACTCCAAAAAGCCACATATGATTGAGTTCTATAACTCGACTAAAGGTGGTGTCGATAGTTTTGATCAGATGTGCTCTAATATGTCGAGTAGCCGAAAAACTAGTAGATGGCCAATGTGTGCTTTTTACGGAATGATTAATATTGCATCAATCAATAGCTACATTATACAGTGCCACAACTTGCTCATAGCAGGTCAAAAACCAATTGCACGCAAGGAAAGATTGGCAAAAGTAATGATGCCAACCCATGTGAAAGAAAAGATTAGGAGCGTTCTAGCTATTCAAGTATCGACCAATCACGATCGGCAATCATCTCCTCACCTTCAAGGCCATGACACCAGAGATGTGCCATCAACGTCTAGTGCAGAAAATCGCAAAAGAAAAACGTGTGGGAAGTGCCACTACAAGAAAAAACGTATGACCAAGAGCATATGTTCTAACTGCAACATTGCTATATGCGGTGAACTTTATGATTTTTGTGTCATTTGCGCCAAAGAAAAATAATTTGTTTTATATTGTTATTATTAATTATGATTCTACGTGCCATACCGAAGCCAAAAAAATGTTTGTTTTATTTTAATTTATCGTTGATTTTGCATGTCAAAGTACTTAATTAAAAATGTTCCTAATTCTTTAAACAGTATTACATAAAGTTATTTTAATATAAATATTTAAGAAAGAAAGTCAATTTACAAAATGCATTTTTATTTACAATCACATTTAGGAATATAACCATAAAAAAGAGGTCAACTTTTTTAATAACTTGTGCCAAAAAAAAAATATTTTAATACCCGTCATTTCGACGGATGGTTAGCTTAAACAGACTACTACACTATAAGGTTAGCTATCTGGGGATAACAAAATTTCATCGAAATCTGTTCGCGGGTTATCACGCGATGCGGGTTCAGACAGACAGACAATAATTTAAAAAAAAATTCGTACTCTATCGCGATATCAGAGTTCGCCCTCATCTAAAATTTGAAAATATATTAAATGTCAAAGACCAATGCACTCTCGAATATTATTATAGTATATATTTATAGTAAAACGCACTTTTTATAAAAACCTGTTATTCTAACTTAAGGAAATTGTACATTATAATTACTTACTACTACCAAATAAATATCATATTATTTATCATAAACGAGAGAAGAGAAGCAAACTAAAGCGAAGCCACTAACCATATTTCTACAATTTGAACACAGAAATATGTCACATGTCATAATAGCTACCCGCCTACCATCACAAGATGATAATAAAAACGGACATCGCCGCGTTCCCGGCTTGTATTGGCAAGATATCCAATGTCTGTTGTCGTCCAAGCCTTCATCACTCACATACATATTTATAAAAAAATACCACTAGCACAGAACAACACAGAATACCCTCTCAACAGTGCTATTTACTTCAAAATCAACAAATTAAATTGAACGACGACAGCACTGAATAGCGGCCATTATAGTATATTTTAGCGAATATCAATCCATATCTCATGCTTTGTCCTAGAATTCGCCTGTCCAAGTAGTGGTAATACATATTTTGACTGCTAACTCAATTCAATAACAATAAGCTGTCAGGTGTGCAGGTTTCCAGCCGGTTCCTCTGCACCAATTGCAATTTTTAATACGCAATACCTTTTGGAAACTGACTTTCCCACCCCAAAAGTAATATTTTGGGCAGCTCAGATTTGGTCGCTGAAAGTTAAAACGATTTATAAGAAGCTTAAAGCAAAATAATAAATAATGTTCAAAACAATAAAGTTCTTGTCACTGTGTGACTGCACACACCGCTACATCGCTACTACTATTGTACCATTAGAAGACGTAAAGAACATACACGCACCGTTTCCGTAGCGCACCTTCATATGACAACCGATGTAGTCAGGCAGTACACACTAAACATTGATATCAACATGCAAAAGCTAAACGAATAATAGTGTTGATGCATTGTTATCCGACACGATCTGGCAATAAGCATGTTGCTGCAAATAAATTATAAAATCGTATACAGTATAAAGGTGTATTCATGTTCAATTATGAATGCGCGATTAAATGACAAATTCAATCGGGACCAATATGTATATGTTTATTTAAATCCCTGTGTACTAGCTAGCAAATGACCGGGACGTTGCTGTAAGTAACATTTAAAACGGTCCCGCGTGAACACGCATGCATGTATACTACACGTACGTCGTTACTTTATTCATTAATGTTTATCGTTTGTCAGTATCGGTGAGTGTAAGTAATGCGAGAGTACAGTGCGACAGTCAGCGACCAAAGTTCCTCGCGCCGTCAACCGGAGAAGCTGACTACTACCAAGGTAGAAGGAGTTTTTGCTCATGGCCTTGAAGCACGACTGGCAGTCGTCGAACAGCGCGCGCTCGCCGGCCGCCAAGATGATCAGCGTGCCCTCCTCCGCCTGCGTCTTCGACCCTTGAATCTGAGGAACAGTGCGCTCGCATTAATTCGACGCTGGGTGGTGTGGCGGCGTGGCAGTGCGGTGGTGAAGACGGTGGTACCTGCGCCTCGAGGTAGCGGCCGCCCTTCCCGCCGATGGCCTCGACGATGTCGTGCGAGGTGTCCGCATCGATAGACGTCATCTCTACGTAGCCCTTGCCCTCCAGCGACGGACAGTGCAGCACGCCGCAGTTGCCGAACACCATCTGAAACACGCACCACAAACCGTATCACTCACTCACTTCACTAAACACTTCACAACTACCACGCTGACACTCTTTAGATTGATCCCTGCAAAGCAAATTGACTGATCCCTGGCCAAATTATGATCTACCATATAAGAATATTGAATACTATTTTGTTCCAACCATTGGGACCGCATGTTACATCTACTCCTCTTGCCCCTACAATCAAACACACACACACACATGCACATACACAGTCAAGACCAAATCATGTGCATGAATACAAACTGAGATGCCTGCCTTTCATAACTTTAATCCCCTATTTCAACCCTTTTAAGCCTTTTTTCGTAAATAAAAATTGGGTTCACTAGTTTATACAAAGGTGAAAGGTGAGAGACAGTCAAGAGTAAATTACGTAGGTTACAATATTAGTAAGGAGGTGGTAGGTCAATACAAGCGGCGCAGTGTAGGCCGACGCACGCTACAATATGGTTAACTGCACGATATGAAAGGCGAGCGGCGAAGTTAATACCGTAATGGCTCGACCTCGAGACGCTGCGACGAGCGCCCCCGCGGGACACCACCGGCTAATCTATATAAATGACTGCACTGACGTAACGGCTGCTGCATCATGGCTCTGATAACATCACTAGTCCTAATGTGATAGCAACTCCTGTTACCATCTGGAGACTGGACGGTATCATTTTTTGGTTGAATATTATGAACTCTAGAAACTAAGGCACCGATTTTGATACCGTTTTCACCAAGAGACATTCATGAGGAAGATTTTATGTAAATTGATTGCAATTTTACTATTTAGTGTTATATGTATTCACGAAAAATACTACCTATGCCCTTTGACATATAATGAATGATTAATAATTCATGGTATACTCCTATTTTATTAACAATACGTTTTTCATTCATTCATATAGTTATTAGTAATAGTGTTATGATGTCATAACTTTTTAATCTAGTTTCAGTAGTATGAATAGACGAGTAACCTCCTTGGCGGCCTGCGGGTCCGCCACGCACGAGAAGGTGATGTCCGCCTCCTCCACCACATCGCAAGGTGTCACCGCTATCGTTGCGCCAACCTTCTCGAAGTCTTTGCACTGTGGACAAACAAAATGTCTTCTTATCAAGTCTACCGAGCTATTTTAATGGTTTTTTTTCTTATGATACATACCTATTTCAAACTAGATACCCATGTTTTATTGACTTATATATTAAATTAATTTCATACTAGCAGCATTAAAAAAAAATAGATAACAAATAATTACAAAACATTGTAAGAAATGTCTCTATTTTAATAATATTTTATAATTGTATCCCGGTAGACGATCAACAAAAGCACCATCTTAAAATGGTTAACGCAAACTAAGCTTGTCAAACAATGAACTAGATGTCGCTACTGGTTGTTACAATCGCCTAGTGAATCAATACGCGCCACGCCGACAGCCGCGACGTCAACGACCCTACACACTCGCAACGCGCCGCGCCGCCATTTTGATAACGGCGCCTCCACCTCCACACCGCAATCCACACTACGATACGGTACGTAAACACCGCAACACCGCGGCACCGCGGCACCGCGTCCTGTCCAACATGCGATATTCTGATTATAACGCACCTATTACTAAAACCTCTTAAGCCAGTGTCAATGTCTCGCGTTGGTTATTCATCCTTTACCATATACACAACACAACGTCTGTTAATAATATTAAGGAGGTCATTAATTCAGTTTCTTTATATTTCTTAATATATTGCTGTTTTTAAAAAGAGATTAATTTATTGCATTAGTTGCAAATCATCACAATCTTCAGTAGTTTCATGGTACAGTTCGCACACAAGCAGGCAGGCTAACAGAAATGACGAGATTGAGAGAATCATTTTGTTTATAACAATGCCTATACTTTGTATGTACTCAAATTTAGAAAAGTGAGTTGATGGACTTAGTCCTCATTTAATTTTAACATAATTAACAATGCATTTGTCGTGACAAGGTGACTCCCACACAGTATTACGTTAAATACACGTGACGTTATCTATCGTTATCATCGTTCAGTTATTGTTAACTCGTGCGTATTTACAATCGGTATCGAGAGCGCACGTTGGTGAACATCGCGTGCTAGCAGCGGCCGTGCCTCGGACCCACCATTCACATTAAATATTCACAGTTCCATTTTGAAGGTAGTGCCGGCCGATAATTAACCTTAATGCAATACCACATTGTTATATCGTTTCAATTCGATTTTCATTCATTAATTTTCAGGAATGAAACCGCGACACTTTTACCACCAAATATATCAATGAAAAAATGACAAAATAAGTATCATAATGTATAATCTGCCATAGATTACATATCATTCAGCACTTATAACAAGATTTATATGAGAGACAGTAACGAGAGGAAATCTGGAATCAAAACTAAGCCGGAGCCTGTATCTTAGAGCACCAGCACCAAATACAGGCAATATTAATGACAAATTGAATATATCTGCGTGGATTTAGTTCTTATATGTTTAGCTAGCTTAAATTAAAACTATCGAGTATTATATGCAAGTTGTTAAATTGAAAAATTCATATGTGTAACATATACATACATATATGATATTATCTATAGGTAGATTGAAGCAAAAGGGTGGTAGACAGCATGGGATTGGGATTTGCGTTCAAAGCCGCCCCGATACGGCATATGTTATATGATTTTATAATAGCAGAGTTATTCATTCCAAAAAGTTCCAATAGATAGTAAATATTAATCACTCGAAATCGCTTGACTTCGGAAAAATACAGTAAACACAGATATGTAGTTATTGTGACATAACTATAAGAGACAATGATTTCGCTATTGATGTCCTCTATAAAACTGTAGTACATCGTTTTTCACTATTGTTAGTTAGTGTACTTTATATGAGATTTTTTTTCACACCCAGAGTTACCTTAACGGGCACTTGTATGTTTGTGTGTGTGTAACATTGTGTGTGTTTACACAACAAAAGAAATCATGCACATTTTATATTAGATACCAATCAAAAATTAGGTCAACCCCCACTTACGTCACAATAATATTGAATAATATGTACAATCGGAGCGAGTGTGCGAGGATTGTGTCATGCAAACGTTGTCAAAAGACAGTACGAACAATATTATTGATATACAATATAAACACGGATAAGATAACTTCGATTCCAAACTTTTTTTTCACTCAAAGGGTAATTTTATTACACCTATGTACAATGAATGTTTTAAAATGTTCAATATATGTATATTTTTTAATTATCGTTTGTTTGACGGCGCAGCACGGCGCGTATTAAACAATTAGAGAACGATTAGTTGCCGAGAACATTATAGATCTCTGATTCACACGATAAAACCTTACAACTTGGCCTGGCTAGCTCGTCAACAATTTCAAGCTAAATATGTTTTTTGGTATCCATTCTCAAGGCAAATGTGAATAAATATCTTCAAATAAAGTTGAACATGAATTGGATAATGTTCCAGCCCTTGTGCGAGACATGTATCACGTGTTTTAATATTGTATTTTAACGCAGGAAACATTAGTAAGAAAATACATTGACGTAGGCGTACTTATGACTAACAATGAAAATCAACGAACTGCTAATACCAAAAATCCAATTAGGGCCCGATGGCTCGCGCTGGTACAGTTTGCCGATTAACGAGTTCATAACGCTTTATGTAAGCCGATAACTAAGGCAGGGGAGGCTCGCAGCACAAGGCGGTATCTGGAGCAATTCGCGACGGAAGCTCACTCCGATGAAGGTCAAGGAATGTGTTTGAACAGGTGGGATTGTGAGACACCCTTTCAAATCGAGAGCACTGTGAATAATGACGGCCAGGGAACTACGACAGCACATTACCTACCGACCTACTTAGCTCACTCATTTCAACGTGCTCTTATCGTTGTGTAATTATATAAATATGTACATGGGTTTAATCGTTTCAATTTTTGATTTTATTTAAGCGCCTTATTATAAAAGCTAAAAGCTGTCGCAAATCGCAATCATGATGCTCATTGGTTTAACCTGAACCTTATTATTGTATTTTATAAATTATTTGTGGTGCCTTCGCTGGTTACTAACATAGTACGTTTTGTTAAGACAGTCCCAGGACCCATAACTGCCCCACTAGCGAGCTCAGGTCTCCTCTCACAATGTGAGCTATGTACAGGGCACAGTCCACCACACTGGCCAAGTGCGGATTGGTGGACTTGACGCATCTTCGACAACTTTGAGGAAATCGTTGATGAGCGTAGGCTTCCTCACGATGTTTTCCTTCACCGTAGGAAGTGACAAATGAACTCCTGACCCGCACATAGCCACAGAGCTTCAACGTTGAAGCCACTAGCAGGACGAGATTAGTAACTTCATATATTTTAACACTCGCAGCGAACCTCCGAACGAGATATTCGTTTCTACTAAAGTACTTCATGCGTACATTCGTCCAGTCTCGTCATAGCTTCGTCTACATACCTAAATTTAAGCAAGTCTATTTTTAAGATCCCTCAAGTTCGCTACACTTTGCGAAATCTTTTCTAACACCCGTTTCAAAAGGAGTCTGCCCACGAACGACCTCCCAGCCGCCCCCAACATATAGTATTCAACATTTATCTCGTTATGTTAAATAGTATATTTATAATATTTATCTTGCTAATATTACGTACTCTGTCTAAAATAACTCTGTCTGTCTGTTACGTCTTTTCGAACATAAAGCCGTGAATCTATAATCTACACTAATATTATAAGGAGGAAAGATTTGATTGTTTGTTTGAATTGAATAGGCTCCCAAACTACTGGACCGATAAAAAACAATCGTTTACTATTAGAACTCTACATTATCGCTGATGAACATAGGCTATATTTATTACACGAAAAAATAGGGATCCGCGTAAAAATTTCGGTAATGTAACCCAACGTGTGAAAAAAGTACCAAAAAATCCTTATATCGCGTACGCTGCGTCAATGGTTGACAATAGAGCAAAGTGATATACTACAGTTTTATAGGGGACAACAATATCTACAAATATATCCGTGATAGTGTACATATTATGTTTAACTGTTACAGTTTTCTGGTAACAGATTCTTACGAACCGAAGCGAGGGCAGTTTCTAGTACTAATATATAAACGTGAAGAGTTTGTTTGATATTTTGATTGTTTACGCGCATTTACCCTAACCTCAGAAACTACTATCTGAAATGAAAATATATTGTGTTGGATAGTCCTTTTATCGAGGAAGGCTTAACATCACCTTACGACCAATAGGAGCAATAATAAGCTGCTGAGTTGAGCATTAATAACAAATGGCACAAAATATTATTTAGTGAGAGGTTCGTTGCGCGCTCTGTCACCGGTCACAGTTACGCGAAACTACATATATTCATTTCGTCAAATTGATCTCCTGTATAAGTCGCATAAATATCTGCGACAGCATATGTTTTAAGATAGATTCAAAAGTTTGTTGTAAAATAACGAATTATTTGCAAAGGTGGTGAGGGTACAGGTGGTGAAGGACATAATACAAATAAATAGATCTTTAACATCGCTGTATGTCAAAGAATGTCTTGCGACATATCCTGGTGTTGAATGACTCCGCAACTAAAGCAGTCTCATTTGCCACCACTGCCCACACGAGCGAATGCGTAGGGCACAGCATTACCATTTATGTTTTCCAGCATTATTTTAAATGTCAATCATTTTAAGAATGTTAACTGTTCCACGAGCACGTGCACGGGGTTGCGGATCGAAGTTAATTTTATAAACTTTTTGATTTCCTAGCCGCTGTTATTAGTGCTACTTACAGTTGATAATCATATAACGTGCACCGACTGTCGCCTGCGTTGATGTTGTTCTATACGTTCTCATGAACTTACTACTAGTATCCAGTCAGTAGTATCAGTCAGTGTCCCCATCGCGGGTTATACTGACATTGTAAACTTCAACGCGCTTCCAGCAATACATTCTCCGTGGTGTTTTCATCGTAATTATTATAGATTTCAATGATTACTATTGTTCACATAACATCAATTATCAAAAAACTATGATATATGGTCATCATTGTGACCTAATGAATATGACTGCTAAACCGATAAATGATATTAACAACTTTAACACTACAGTACCTTTAAACCGGTTACCATGTGTATTGCAAAGGTAAGCGAGAGGTGTCGCGAGCTCCGACGGCGAACAGGACGCTATAGGTACTGTAATGACACTTACGATAATAACATCGCTGGAATAAGCAACAAACTTTCTATAAATAGCAAATTATTCCTTTTATTTGGAATGTGCAGAATGTTGCCAACATGTCAATTTGACATTCGTAACTCATTTATTTAGGTAATTATAAGAAATGATCTTTTAAATAATTATACCGATTAACATTGACACAAAAAAAAGTGGCACAGTAAATGAAAGAAGAAGTATTTCTTACAATTCAAAGTGCATTTCACAGACTCAAAAAGAACTACTGTCTGGAAGTGAACTTTAACAGATGATAGGGCCAGTTCGATATTCCGTTCCGGCCTCATACTATACTATATACTAGAACATACATATTTTGATCGCGTGCAGGTCGGTCGGCATCAGCCAGCCGCAGGTGACGAAGAGATCAAACGTGTGTGTACAATGACTTGTGTTATTACTTGTTATTGTAACTTGTGACGCAAATCGAGCAACTATAACGGATAACATTTCCTGCTATTGTTGAAGCGCTCATATCCATCATGGAAGAGTCCATATAAAAGCGGGTAAAGGAACACTCGGACAGTTAGTAAATCTTGGCTTAGTTTACGCCATTAGGCCATTAGGCCATTAGGCTCGCTATATAATTATTTCCATATTAGACGATTAGAAAACGACCCTACGGAGAAAGTAAGATATCATATCTGAAAGATGAGGAGACGGGTGAACTTTTAGAAACTATATTAAAGCTATATAGACATAGTTAAGGAACGAAAACCTAATTTGTATCATACCAAAAAAAGTAGTTAGCCTGTTGAGCTGGTGGAGGGAGGACAGGTATGCAGGCACTACTCCGGCTGGGTAACGTCAGGAGCTCAGATCAAGTTGGTGATGTTTACAGAGAGGGTATTCGTGTAAAATCTGAACCGTGTATGCCTCTCATTTCAATAATGTTACGGCACTGTACGGTGCTTAACAAAATTTTGTCACATAAACTAAAGGTGATTTTACATCAATTGTAAATGCTAATTGACCATACTTTGACGGCGACAACTGTTGCATTGGTAGAGAGCCTATTAACAAATACATTTTTAGCATTGTATCCTATCCATTCAACATTTCCAATATGATCTTAATATAATCTAGTTCATATAGCTACCATAACGTGTCATTAACGCATTAACAGTACTGCGTGGCCTTCTATTACTGGCCACGTGAAGGAAGCCTATCGACTTACCTCATCGAATCAATATCCTTATCAGACAGTGGCCCTTCATTATTAAGTACACCTGCACTGTAGTGCACGCATGTCTTAGACAATATAAATGTATATCACATATAAAAGAATACAGGTTTAAGACACATTTGAGAGGTCATGTGCAGGTGGCAGATGTGGAACCAATACACTAGCATAAAAAATCCCCTCAAACATACAATCCAGAACGGATTTTGCTATTTTGCCGTTAAAGGCCGTCTATATGTGTGGGAGAGGCTCTAGATACGACCAAATTCATGCCATGTTGGTTCGCCAACAACATTTTCATTAACCATTATGAATGCTACATTATTTTCTCTGTAGTAAATAAATGACAGAGTGACTTGGCAAATGGCCACGGCAGAAGACTTTCGTGCCCGCAAATAATAAAATGTTCTTACAAAGTTGCTAGCCTACTGTTGCGTCTTGCGTTTGCATTTATTTTTAGTTTATTACTTGACGATAAATAATTAAACAGACATCAATAAAAGTACTAATTGTCTGTTACAGACCTACGTCGATATGGTAACAGATTCGATTGCATTGCATGTTCACTCACTTGCACCAAAATAAACTTCGTATTTTGAGAAAATAAAAAAACAAAAAGTATTTCTTCAATATAATAAATACTGTAACAAGGTAAACTTTTACAAGGAGGCAATGCAGACGAAGGATCACGAATCTTGTGAGGCCTTCTAGAAAGTAAAGGTCCAAAAATTTGCATACACATTGTAT
>DWJZ01002135.1:0-20396 GCA_018249125.1 Asbolis capucinus
TGAGATATAAACCTCATCCTTCAAGACTCTTCATCTCATCAAAAATTCAGTCGTTCAGTTTCCTCCCTCATCCTATAAACATTCTTTGTTTACTGCGAACGTTTTAACATATTTTATATATTGAATTGAGAAGTGGTACGTGCAAATTCTTTTCAATTTGATGTTTTGGCCGTATTAGAAGGGTCAAGAATACCAACCCCAATTTGTATGAAGAGGTGATAGAAGTGAGCTGCTCGTTGGTAGGGTGTCGTGAGAGGATTATTATTTTTTCGTGAAGCCTGTCTGTTGGCTACCACCCTTTCGCTTTAGTCAGTCGCCTAACTATGTATACATCGTGTTCCGGCTGGTGCCCGAGATCCTGTTCTCGTCTTTTCCTGCCCGTTCTGCAGTGCTTCCCATTTTACCGACATGGGAAAAAATGAGGAGGTACCTACTCAATTCATTTATATATTTTTTTACATGCATATGTTACCTCGGAACTTTTTACTCAGTGCACCGTTTTTAATATAATTTTTTATAGAAAGCTGGCGCTTACAATTTAGTCCCGTTATATTTGGAGCGACATCTGACGGGCAGTTTTCGAGTTATCCTTGATACTGCGTATTTACTTTACTGCGACTACGTTGAAAATGATATTTTCATTGTATCACTTATCGGAGTCATTTGAAGTGGGTTTTCTTTTATGATATTTCTGTCATCGGTTCTGATGCGATATGTTGTGCGTCTAAGGTCGGTTAGGGTCATTATTGATTCCAGGGATGTACCACTTCCTTTCTTTATCTGTTCATCGCGTACGGATCTCTCACTTCTTTCCCAGCAGGCAACGCGTTAGGGACCCCACCCTGGTTGCATACATCACTAACCGGCCATGATCAAGAAGCGTACGTAATATCAAAGGAGTAGTGAAGCAACAAGTATACCTTGCATAGTCAAGAAAAGACAAATATTTTAAAATACCTTTTAAAATCTCGATATTATATATTAATATTATTATAAACGCGACAGTTAAGGATGGATATTTATTACACCTTCACGCTAAAACATCTAAACAAATCTAAATGAAATTTGGCATAGTAATAGATTGCAGTCTATAATAAGACATATGCTATTTTTATTAATTTACAACGCGGGCGAAGCCACGGGCGGACACTAGGACAGTGATAAATCTTCTAGCTTTCTGGCGAGTTATGAGAAAAACATACATTAATAAAATATATCATTATTTACATAAATATTACAAGCTTTATTAAAATATTTATAAACACAAGCTTTTATTATATACATATATATAGTACAAATAAATACAAAATTTCATAACTCTGTTGTGAACCGTAGAGGATTTCCTTCGTCTGAAGCCAGTCCTGAACGTAGAATCAGGTCATGTTTTTCACAAAAATGCATTGTCATCGGAACTGAAGCAGTATGCAATATTCCAGCTCCGTAGTGTAAGAAGTGGATCTAATTAAGCTTTTAAGATGTGACCCGTAACAAACAAATATTCTTACATACTAATATACAAACATACACTGCAAGTTTTCCTCCCCGTCCTTCATCCATGCTCCTGCGCATTTTTCTTCTGTCACTCGCCGTAAAGTGGTATGTTGTTGGTGTATCTGGGGTCAGTTGCCGTCGTAACTGATTCTACGAGTAGCTCTCGTAGTTGCTTCAGCAATTTACCGCTTCCCTTGATCCTTTCTCTTTCCCGCGTATGCGGTTCTATTATGTTATTATTAATGTTATGTTGTTTTATGTTTTTATACTATGTTATTTATGTTATTTTTACCCAGTACTGATTATTAATTATTCAATACTTAATTATATGCATAAGTAATACGAGTTAATATGAATAATGTCCTCTTAATTCTAGAACAAAGCTATTTATATTTGTAAATACTTGTACGAGCTACGTTGCAAAGAAAAAGGGAACACACTGAAAACCAGTGGTTGTGGGTCGTGTGTGGCTCATGACTTTCAAACTGAGTGTGGTCCTTTTTCGGCGCTAACGTTTTTTTTAGGTCGTTGTTTACTTTTATTTTCATATTTTTTTTATTTAGCGTCAAAATAAATGTTTTTCTTTCTTACTTTTCTTCTATTACTTCCTTCCTGGTAGGCAACGCGTTAGTAACACATCCGACTGCTGTTATTAACGGTGACGTGTCTGCTTGTTTGTCTGCTTGTCACATAAAAAAAAGTTATAAAAGCTTGTATGTAGCAATAATAATAAATAATTATTATAATTAAACTGTGAATGTTTGCTGTTTGGGGGAAAGCAAGAAGAAACTGTTACTATTTGAAAAGAAACCAAACTGATTTTTTTGTCTTTTTTTCTGCCTTTATTCGGACAAATCTCAGAAAACGCCAATCAGATTTGAATTCACTTTCAATAACATTTAATTAAAATCTCGTCAAAAAATATGTTATGACAGTTCAAAAAGTCTCAGCTGTTGCCCTCAGCTGTACTACACCGAAACGAGGCCAGTTTTTCGTCCTGTATGTTTCCGCAATAACAGTGAAGCTGTGGTTTTATGTGACTCGACATTTATTTTCCCATTTCCTGCATTGGCGTAAGAAGCGGTGTTGGCGTAAAGGATATTGTTTCAGACGGCCGGATCAGGCACAATTACCACGGAAACTCTTTTCACTTCCCATCTTGTATTTCCCATCTTGTATTTCCCATCTTTTATTTCCCAACTTATGTTTTCCATATCTTCTGTTCCCTTTATTCCTATAACTCCTCTGGGATTTTACCCTGTAGCCTAGATTTTAGTGACATTGTCTGTAAAATGATGGTCGATTTCCTTACTTGGGCAAGCATTTGTGACAGATGAATGTTTGTTCTCGGTATATGACTGATATTTGATATGTACTGAAGCCTTCTTAGTCCGGCGGCTTGTTTCGATTGTAGGTGATTCTAAAGTAAGCAACAGCGGGCGCGGTCGGTAGGAGGATGGGTGACCGCTGGTGGCAAAAATTTCATGATCGGTTCCGTGCTTCGTAGGGCACTTAAAGCGGTCCCGGTTATTATCGATAACATTCGTTAAACCACGTCAGAGATCTTCAGGTGGCATAAGATCTTCCGATAATAGGGTTGGCCACTAACCCCTCCACCAATTCGCATTGGAACAGCGTGGTGGAATGCGCCTCCTCAATATGGGAAAATCCATGCTCGGTAGTGGACCATCAATGGGTTGAAGATACATATTTGTGATACTTATCCCAACTCGGAATCCTAATGCCGGTATTTCTTAGTAACATTGATTAATTGATGCGGTTTTCTATAAATCTGTTAGTGTACCTATTGTTTACACATGACCTTCAATATTGTAGTAGTAAACTACAAACAGACAAACAATGTTAAAAACATTTTGGTTATATTACGTTTTTAAAGACTGAATTTTTTTTCAATAAATTTTTCTCATATATATTTTTTTATTCAATAAAATAAATACTTCAGGACAACTCACACAGCCATCTTAAACCAAACTAAGCGTTTTCTTGTTCTATGGTGACCAGACAACTGATAAACATTCACATATTTTTTTAATACATACTTATATAGATATTAGATACATCTAGACACAGAACAAGCATACCAGCTCACCATAGAAAAATTTGCACAACCTCCGGCTTTGTAGTCAGTTTCACTAACCACCACATCAATACGTCTATAATATTTTTCCATATGTATAGATAACCACAAGCGGTTCATTTCAAATTTAACATTATGACACTTCCTGTGTGAACGAATATCTTTTGAGGCGTCGTTTCAATATCACTAGCTTTGTTCTTAGTATTAAAATTGGTTTTCAACGGACTTCAAGAAATGGTAATATTTTTTACATTTATGCTGCGATTGTGAAAATGATATTATATAATGTAGGTATTGAAACCAAGTTTACACAGATTTTAATTACATATATATTAATGTGAAATCAACATTGCTTGTTACTAAGAGATCAACCAAATTATTAAGATGAGTAACTTTACTCTTTATTTAATTGGACAAATATTTTTTTATTTACAGATTAAAATAATACAACACGAAATATTAATCCAAGTTTCATCTCAGCCCATCACTGCCGGCTATTGAGCACGGGTCTCTTCTCTGAATGAGAAGGTTAAGGCCATAGTCCACCACGCTGGTCAAGTGCGGATTAGCAGACTTCACACACCTTTGAGTTTTGCAAACTCCCCAGCATGCAGGTTTCCTCACGGTGTTTTCCTTCCCCGTTATAGCGAGTGACATTTAAATGCTTAAAACGCACATAAATGCGAAAAGTCAAAAGTGCGCGCCCGGGGATTCGAATCCTGACCCCCCGATTGGAGGCCAAATTCTTAACCACTAGGCTATCAACGCGCTTTCAATCCAATCCAAGTCTACCATAAAATATAAGAGAAATCCGCGTTCAATTCGGATAAGTCGTCACTGTACTTCTTACAACCCATAACTGTCCCACTATTGGGCTCGGGTTCCACTCACAATGAAAGAGGTAAAAGCCATAAACCACCGCACTGACCAAGTGCGGATTGATGTACTTCACACACCTATTGGAACTCTTATGGAGAACTGTCAGCAGTGCAGGTTTTCTCACGATGTTTTCCTTCACCGTAGCAGGATAATCAACTTCTGATATTACCACACACACCATAAAATATCGATAAATATATGGTTGATATTGATATCGAAATGTTGCCATAAAAATATTTTTTATATGTTATCTACTAATATTATACATGTAAACGTAGGTATGTTTGTGTTTTTATGTTAGTCAGTCTTTCACATCGATACAGAGCGACGGATTAACGTGTTTTCTGTGTGAAGATGTGATGGTCTGGAGATTGACATAGCCTACTTTTATCGACATCAAAACAGGAGGCGGTACTCAATTCGTGTGTATTTTTTTTCAGTTCGAAAGCTTGTGCTTGCGATGTGGTCCCAGTTTATTTTAAGCAACATCTGACGGGCAGTTTTTGAGTTATTCTTCCTTTTAATATTTTTGTTTTTCTCTTTTACCGTATAACTTTTGACTGTGCGGATCGATTTTGATGATTCTTTTTTTATTTAGAAGGTAATTTTTGTCCCGTAGTTTCCTAATATTCGTTACTAACGTTATATATCGTTTCGTTTGATGTACCGATTTATATAATTCGTGTTTTTTTCAAAAGTTTAAATAATGCGTATTTAACTGGTTGCGACTACGTTGACAATGATCGTTTCATTGTGTTACTAGTCGGAGGCATTTGGAGTCGGCTTTTTTTTAATAAAAATACTTTTAACATGCTAGTTTTGTACTTTTTCGCCGCAGACGAACCCTAGTAAGGCACAAAGAAATCTCAACGAAAGTTTAAAAAATCGCATGAAGAAGAATTATTTCATTTCCATCAAAACATCTCAACAACAATTTTAAAAATCGCATATAGGTGCACAAATCGATTAGTTTTCTAACTATTGTGCAACTTGTTCCTTTCCTTTTGTATCACTGTCTTATTCTCGAAAACTGTTCCTCAAAGATCAAATAAACGACTAACGTTAAAATGGGCAATAAAACGAATGTTAAGCTCTATCTTCAACAGCAGTAAACCGGCCAGCTAGGTTAGTGTACAAAGGAGATAATTGGTATTTGCGGACTCGAGTCGTAGCGTAATTGGAGTCCTGTTATCCCTGCCAGGACGAGCGAGGGTAGACTTTGCTTAAGACTGAGAGACTCCACAGAATTGTTAACGCATAACTTCGAACTTAAACTAAAGATATTATTATTATTTATTTATACACTTGAAGCAAAATCTTTGTATCTATCCCTAATTATAAATATTCGGACAGAGGACTATGAAATTTGGCACAATAACTTGACTATTCCACTACTGGGTTCAGTTATTCTCTTACAATGTGATTGGTAAAGTATAGGTCCACAAGGCTGGCCTATCGCGGATTGGCAGACTTTACGCAGCTTTAAGAACTTTGCACTACTTCATTTATATCTTTCTTTTTTCTATAGGGGATTTTCTAAGGAATTTAGGTTTCTTCACGACTTTTTTCCTTCACCGAAGCACGCGAAACTTGTAAACGCACATAACTTTGAAATTAGAAAAGTGCGCTGCAGGTTTTACGCAGGACCTTCCGTTCGAGAGACCTACGGTTAAACCGGCAACCACCATATATTATATTATATAGGAATTTACAATTTTTAATGCGTTTTCTATAAACTCATGGGATCATTTACGTTCATTCCTCACTGAAAGAGGCTGAATGAAGAAATATGAGACTGCATCAAAAAACTTCATTTGAAAATTGAAAAAATTATGTCTATTGATTAAAGTTTATGGAATCTTATTTAGAACTGAGTCACGTTCTTCATAAAGTTCATTTATTTTTGAGCTCTGTTTAAGAATAAGAAAGAAAAAGCATTTTTAGGTTGGAGTTCTTCCAAGAGACGTGGAAATCGAACTATAAGTACTATATACATATGTATATTTAGGTATGTACATATATGGAATCACTAAAACTATACTAGAAAACGTACAAGTATATTACAAAGATATATGAAATGCATATGAGAATTTTTTACTCAGAATCTAATTATGCCTGGTAACAAACAGACAGCAAACACAACAGAACAAACATTGTAACAAAAGAGTTATTGTTCATTTCGCAGATATTACGATAACTTAAATTTTATAATTCTAAAATGAGAGTTAATTAAAATAAGCCTAAATTACTCCTTATTACAACAACTTACTGCCAGAGAAAGTCCCGCCAAAATAAGTCCAACTGTTCCAGATTAACCGCAACAAACAGACAGACAAAAATTGTAAAAAAAATGTTTGGTGTATGTATATATACAGTACATACATACGTATTTAGTAAAAAAGCGGTTATTTTAATATTACAAACATACACTAGAATTTTATTTATATGTACCTACAGATTGAGCTGGATTCTGTAGCGTGATTCTGTGCACAACAGATCACACCGCACCGTGTGCGTGTTTGTCTCAGTCAATCTTGAGATTCTGTATTTGAACTCTATAAGGTAATAATAGATAAAGTCCTACTAATATTACATTGCGGAAGTTTGTGACGATGGATGGATGGCTGTTTGTTGCTCCTTCACTTGAAAACTTCTGAACGGATCTGAATTAAATTCAGAGATAGATCAGAATCTGGTAACATAACTCAGGCGAAGACGCGGGAGGAAACTAGTATAATAAGAATTTCCAAACTTGCCATCGCACGCCTACGTACACGTTTGCGTTTCCACAGATGCCCCCTTCTTATAGTGCCCTGATGCGTACTAATACGCAGAATCACAGGCCGAGAAAAACTAGACTAATAACTGTATTCACTAGAGATTGTCTTTCATAGAAATTTAACATAAAATACTACAAATTACACAAAATAACGACATAAATTACACTTATACATCTCCGTTAAATTACAAACTAAGAAAAAGTTTAAAAATGTTCTACGTTCAAACGAATTGTACTCATTACACATAATTGGTTGGCGCAAAATAATATGGCGTCTGTTTTATGAAATAAACATAATTTCTATACATTTTTTGAATTATTGTTTGGCGTGAACAATAACAGAAAAGACAATTGTCTGGGGGTGTAGGTACAATGACCAGCCCTAGGGCTTCCACCATTAGGATTTGCGATTAAGTGACCAAGAGTGAACACCTTTAGTTGGATGGGAATATGAGAACGGACGTACCAGTAATTGCCGGTTGGGTCGCGTGATATTATGTATTGCCACAGGGCGCCAGGTTAGTCTTCAATACCGGTACTTGATCCAGGTCGAGTACGTCACTAAGAACACAAAACATGCACATTTGCGGTTGAAAATAAGTCAATTCTAGCGAAAAACAGCGGCGATAACAACGGAGCCCGTGCGGCTTCGAACTTAGCCGGCGAACACAGTCGGCTAATGGCGGCAGCCAATCAGAGCGGCGCTCGTCCCACAGAGTACCTAAAATACTTGCGTTCGCAAGATAAGGAGTGGAACAGTGGAAGGAAGCATTAATACAGAGTAGTAAAACAAAATAATATGCGGCGTATACACAGGGATTTGGTATTGTGCACTTCATGATTTGCGGTAATTGGTTTCTGAGACGGAGTAAATGAATTTGATTTTATTTTGATGCTTATAAATGTATGAGCATAAACATAAATACAGATTTAATATAGATAAACCGTAAACTCAAAAGGACAGCAAAATAAACGTCTGAGAACGAACTCTAAAAATATGTAGATAGTTTTGAGAGATTGCGAAATGTCAAACAAACATGGAGCATGGCGCCTGGATTACGCGGTCGATATTCAGACCTGCTGCCAATACTAATACAAAGAAATTCAAGCCTTATGCAAGTTACTCAAAACGAAGTAACAGAGTTTATTAGGATGCTATAATAATGTATTTATATTTAGTTTATCAAATTGTATTCCTATTGAAACTGTTACCTATACTATAAATTAAAAATAAGGAAAGTTTGGTTGGGGACGATTTTAAACATAATAAAACTACGGGTATTTTTAATTTTTGTCCCTATTGTAGGCCCTGTAGTTGCTTTATGTATAATATTACGGCCCGTCAAACTTTGTACCCTTTAGTGTTAGGAAATAAATACCGTGATAAATTATTGACAACTGTTTTAACCTCAAGCATCAAAGTTCGTATTATTTATTTTTTGTATTATTATTTTCAATAGTTTTAGTTCCGTTGTTTGTTATTTTACGATTGTTCATCGGTCTACCCGTTTATAAATTATAAGTGTCGTAACAGGATTTTGCGATTTTGTTTTTACATAGATAAGCGTTAGATAAAGTACAAATGGGCTCATGTTAATGCCCATGGACGACGGTGATCACTTACCATCAGGGGTCTGCTGATTTACCTGCTTATCCCTTAAAAAAACTTATTGGATATCGGATTAGTCACGAACCACTAAACCGGATTTCCTTTACCCAATAAATTACTAAGTAAACTAAATCATTTCAGGCCTCTTTATATTTTTGATGGTATATTTTTATCTGTTAGAATATTTCATTTCAGAATGCAAAAATTAATATGTAATTCTATTGACTCAAATAACCTATCAGTAGCGCCACCTATGTGTTTTGTACTTGGAGCTTCACAGTCTTCACACCTCCTGTTCAAACGTGTCTATAAATAGCCACTCAAGTCAGTCATACTCTTCTTGTTCGATATCATCTATCAGAGCAATAGGAAGCAGACGTATTACTTCCCAAGGGTTTAGTAAAAGGACAATACAAGCACATATACAAATCCTAAAACTCTGTGTGTTTAATTTAACGCCCACATAACCTGATTTCCTATATTATCCGATGAGTTACGTCTGTTAATACAATAACTAAAGTTGTGATACAATAAAAAAAGGATTGTGCATTCATCCATGAGGTCCGTTGCTGGGCGTAGGCCTTTCCTAATTTTCGCCACTCTTAACAATTCTGAGCCTTTTGAATCCAGCCGACGCCTGTCTTCATCAGATCATCAGTACTGGACGAGGACTGTCCTGTGTCTGTTCGAGGATATCTTCCCTATCTTCCCTTAGAACTATGTAGCTAGTTCATTGCTAATTTAGTCGAGAAATTCTCTGAGCAATCTTTAGGTAATATGCAATTTATGTACGTAAATTGAAACTAAAACATATTGAGAATAAAGTACCTAGGAATTATCCATTCAATTCAAAATATACTACTAGTATATTTAAATGGATTTCCTCGAAGGATCTGCTGCAGACACTGCATCAATTTGTCTGCAGTAGCGCATTCGAGTGGCGCCCTCTAGGTTATATTATGTAATCCTTTGGCAGTCTACTTGTAGGTGACTGAACTGAACTGTAATATTATTGTGTACGTTATCTAATATATAAATATCTCGTGTTTGTTCCTTGTCGCACTCCATTGAAATTGCTTGACCGGTTTTTATGTTTTTTTGTATATTTATAGAATTGAGAATAAGACGTGAAGTATATTTTTAATAACACTACGCGATTAGTATCACTATTTAGGTTTTATTTTCTATTTTTTTGAGAATTTTTGATCCAAAAATTTGACGCTCATGTATTCCCATTTTTAGTACTAGGGTTTAACAATGCTTGCTGGATTGAGGCCATTGATGGCCCACAACTGAGCATGGATCAGCATACCCCACCATGCTGCTCCAATGCTGATTGGTGGAGGGGTTAGTGACCAAGCCAAATATCGGAAGTTTTTATACCGCATGGTTTAACTATTATTCTCTAACGACGGTCGAGACTGACTGACGGCTTTAAGTGCCCTCCTAAGCACGGAAGCGGTCATGATTTTTTTTCCACTAACGGTCATCCATCCCCTTTACAACCGAAATATATTGGGCTATGAACGCTCTAAGTATTTGTGCTATGTCAGCCAGTACTTACAGTAGCAATAGGTTTTTAGTATTAAATATTACTTTTGCGTTTTTAACATGTGACATTAATTTGTTTTTAATATAATTTTCATCATCATCATCTCCACCCATCACGACCCACTATTGAGCACGGGTCTCTTCTCTTAATAAGAAGGTTAAGGCCATAGTACACCACGCTGGCCAAGTGTGGAATGACAGAACTCGCACAACTTTCAGATTTGCAAACTCCCCGGCATACAGGAGTGACATTTAAATACTTAAAACGCACATAACTCCGAAATGTCAAAAATGCGCGCCCTGGGATTCGAATTCGAACCCCCGAGTAGAAGGCCGTATTATTAACCACTAGGCTATGACTGCTATGTATATCATTTTTATTATGATGAAATTAATTCTAATTATTGTTTTTATTACTATTTTAACTATATCATAAATTAACAAAAAATATATAAATTTAATTTCAGTTATAAGAGTTGTCCAAAGATATAAGATATAAGTTATTAATGAATTATTGAATGGAGCATTTTTTTTATGTAGTTAAATTAGTTTATGTAATAAACATTAATAAATCTACTTAATATTTACCTCCTCTATTTATTGTCAAAATTTTAATTTTTAATGATTACCTGTAAGTAGAAACACAAGTAATGTTTTTATACAAAAATGTATCATATGTGATGTGTACTTTCTGTAGGATATCCAAATAAATAAATAGATACTTCCAGTAACAAATTATGATGTACTGAACATAGTTGAATCCACCAATCGCATTACTTTATTTCTTTACTTCACTCTTACTGTCTCTTTTAGTAATACTTTGACTGTATTTTAAGTGGTGGAAAAACACAGCATTTTTAGCTTAACAGTTAATTAGTCTCCTGAACGGACTATATTTCAAAACCTGCATGCACCTATAATTTTCATAAGATATGTTTATTTAAATGTACCATTCCGATGGCGATGTAGGGGTTATATGCTTGGGTAAAAGTGACCTTTACAGTTCCATAGGTCATTAGGCTATTGTAAGGCCACGCAGAAACCTTAGGTCACGGACGTTGCTAGTGGCTGCATTTATCAAACTTGACACCATCTTTCCATCAAACATGAAATAGCAATGGAATACATAATAATCTTGCAAATGCTGAAGTATTAGTACTATCCTGTAGATTTCTTTTGCCTAAGCTACCGCTTGACTACGATCCTACCTTATGGTAAGTGGCGATGAAGTCTTTGATGGTAAATCGCACTAAGTTAGTAGCTACATCAATAAATATCCAATTAGGCAGAGACTAGTTAAGGACAGGTGCAGCAGGTGCAAAAATCAAAGATTTTACTTAATTTTTTTCATTTATTACTATTTAAATTATATCACACTAGCTTTTGTCAAAGACTTCGTTCACGTGGTCGTGGTAGTGGATGGTGATCAAAATCCCTATGCCATATGTGAATTACTTGCGAATGTATGATACGGTCAATTTAATACATTTTCATATGTCCTGCACTCCGCTGACCCCGCCACCCGAGTGCCCGCCGGTTCATCATTTTGTTATCTTTCTATAACAAACAATTTTATTCTAGATTTATATAGGCTATGTTACTCGGTGATAGTCTAGCATTCAAATGGTGAAAGAATTTTTGAAATCGGATCAACGCTTTTTGAGCTTGTTCATCACAAACATACAAAAATACACACCTTTTCTCTTTATTAAAAATATGGATAAAAATTACATTTCACTTAAAACTATGGTAAGACCCGCCATTTTTGGGTCAGGAATGACCACGTATGGCGTCAGCTTGGTTCCCAAGCTCGATTCCGGATATCTTACCGGATATCTTATTAATCAGGAACGCGCCGCTGTCTCAAATATTATTTTAATTTGTGTCTGATATTCTAACAGGTTTGATTCCTAGTCGAGGCAGATTTACGTGACAAATCAATGTTTGGTGTTTGGCCCAGGCCGTGCTAATGTTTAAACCAGTTTCCGCCAGCTACTTCACCCATGCGGTGTGTTGATAAGTAGCTCGTGTGTTATTCAATAGCCTATGTGCTTGTCAAATTAAAGGTTTTTAGTACACAAGTATTTCTAGTCATCATTCCAACCAATAACTGTCCCACAGCTGGGCTCGGGTATCCACTCACAGTGTGAGGGGCACAAGGCCACAGTCCACCACGCTGCACCGCGCACCAAGTGCGGATTAGAGGACTTCACACACCTTCGAGAATTTTATGGAGAACACTCAGCAGTGCAGATTTCCTCACCATGTTTTCCTTCACACTAACAAGTGATAATCAACTTATGTGATAAATAACTCTGAAAATTAGAAGTGCGACGCAGGATTTGAACCCAGGACATCCTGTTTGAGAAACTAACCTTCAAACGGATCGCCTATCACAGCTTGTATTCGTTAGTAGCAAGTTAACGACGACGGACGGACGAGTGATCATGACGAAACTACTGGTTCAGAATTTACTACAGAACCCAATAAAAGGAGACAAAGATATAAAGATTATTTTAAGTAAGAAATGTAACTTATGCCTAAACTTCATCCAAAAACCATAGAATACATTATTATATAGTTTCTATTGAAACTAAAAGCGAAGTCTGCAAAACTTGGGAAAGTTTCAGACTTGTTATAAAACGATTTTTAACAAGTTTAGTTTGTCTTCGGATTCTTTCAAATTCTTAGATACTCGAGTCACTTTTGGAAGTCTTTGTTTATACTTAAAACTATACCGACACCAGTTACCGTAAAATTATCGGAGTGTTTATTTGTTGGCCTTTGTAGACAATGGTAGGGTCAGATATTTTGGCTGTATTTGGTAGGGTCAGATATATTTTACCGTTATTGGCAGGGTCAGATATTTTTGTCGCTACCGGCAGGGTCAGATATTTTTGTCGCTACCGGCAGGGTCAGATATTTTGGCTGCATTTGGAATGGTCAAATATTATTAACTCCGATAGCAGATTTAGATTTTGTCGCTTTCTTAGAACCAGATATTGTTTCTTGTACATCAAACAAACGCCTAAGATAAATGAGTAGCACTATATCAACTAAACGTAAGATTATCGAAGCAAATCATACATAGTATGACGTAGATATATGGCATTTGACAGCCCCTGTGAGCTCTTAGAATGACATCGTTTGCCAAAATAGGCTAAAATAGACGTCTAGCTGTTAATCCACCTAACAATTGTTTCATATTTTAAGCGCCTGTGAAATAAACATAGACGTAGTACCTAATATACGTTTGTAGAAGCTTTGTAGTTTGCATAGAACATTTCGTCTCCTCCTTCATTAGTGTAAATGAAAAGCAATCGTATTTACAAGAACATTAACGTCGAAAATGCGATATCTAAACTTGATCCCCGTGAAATTCAGTTACGTACTTTGAAAGTGGTAGTAGCTCAATTGAAACGAATAGAAATTGAAGTCCTTCGCTGAATACAAGTATTAAGTTTATCTTACTTTGTAGAATTATGTCTCGTGGCGGTTTGTTTTTACTCCCGGTACACCACGAATGTACACAGGCTTTAACAACGATTTCAAATTACAAATTTTAATACACACACGTATATGTGTATACACCTTTATTTTGCGTGATACTTATTTGTAATTTTTATTAAGATATTACTGTCTATACTAATATTATAAAGAGGAACCGTGTGTTTATTTTTAAGGACATAAGTCTCTGAAACTACTATAAATAAACAATCAAATCTTTCCTCTTAATTTTTTTTAATTATAGCGCCATCTCTTATTACATCTAAACTTCACTGAGAGATGGCGCTATAGCCTATAGCGTAGTAAGTCTATAATGTTACTGTGCCAAAAAAAATTGGTAAAGATCTCTATGGTAGAATAAATGGACACTCAATCCCCTGACGTGGTTCGATGCTAAAAGAGTAGTTTATTTTATCCGTCAGTACAGTATAGCTACCCAAACGGATAAACCGTTTCTGATGTAGTGCTTTTTGAAAGGTAAATTGTAGGTAATCACTTATTTAATTGTTAAGTAATTTTTTAAAGTTCTAATTGTTTGATTAATTTTAATTTGTAGCTTGTTTTTTGGTTTGACAAGATAACCTAGAATTTAACTAAGAAAATTTAAGATAAAAAAAGAAATTTGAAGGGTTTTTAATAATCTTTCCTAATACTAAAAATATAAAAATCTTGGCTCCCTGTAGCTTAATTTTAAGCCTGTAGATTAACTTTAAAATAGCCACAGGGGTATGAACGAGTTTAAAATGTATTTTTTTATTTTTATATATCATAAGTTAATGCTTGACTACAATCCCACCTGATGGTAAGTGGCGACATAGTCTTAGATGGTAAAGCGCACTTAAAATATTAATTATCACTCTTGTCTTGATAATACCTACTTTATAATTGAGCGGAAACACAGACGCTGTCAACTTATTCCATCCTCCTAATTAATTGAATTTTAATTGAAACATGTGTCATTACAACACCGTTATTCTTGATATATGTAAAATAACATAATTACATCGTCAAAATACTTGACAAGCAGGGGTTGTTGCAGACAGAGGGTGGCTTCCGGTCGGGGGTGGATGGGGGTAGAGGGCTGTGAAACCTGAATAAATTGGAAATTCCCCCACACAAAAGTACGATAAGATATATTTCCTGTGGCCTACAGGATTTAAAATTATAATCGACAAATTTTTTTTTTATAATCTTTTTGTAAATTAAGGATCGAATTATACATCAACCTAGATATTATGTCTTAACTTCTTTTATTATGCCTAAACATATAAAAATGGATTTTACAACTTTAAGTAAGAATTTTAGTTAAGGTAACCTCATAATATATATATACATATATATATATATGTAAATGTTTGCGACAAAATTTAAAAAATATATACTTTTGTTCTCACCTGATTATATTTAATGAAATAGTAGAAATATTGTTAAATTAATCACTATGAAGTTATTCATTTCATAATTTATATATTACAAGAAATTATCCAGTGATTTCAGAGTTAGCATATTAATTTTAACCTATTATCCCACGGGAAATAGCAGTTTTCTGAGATAAAAAGTATCCCATAACCATTGTCCTTACATAAGCTATAAACATGCTAAATTTCATCTAAATTGGTTCATTGGTTTCAGAATTGCAATACTAATTTTAACCTGTTATCCTGTGAGAACTAAGCCACTACCTGGGATAAAGCATATTCTATAACTATTCTTGGATTTTAAACTAAGGCTATGCCAAATTTCATATAAATCTGTCCAGTGGTATTTGCGTGAAGCTCGAACAGACAGACAGCCAGACAATAAAAGGAAAAAAAATTGTTTTGGTCTGTATACCGACAACAAAGCCTCCCTGCATCAAAATTTTCAAAAAACACTTTATGTACAGAAATAACCCCGATACAGTTTTACTATTAGTATAGATTCATTTTATAATTGACATTAATTATAACTAATTATATTTAGTAAGAATATTAATAACCGAAAAAGCGTATATGAGGATAAAGAGAGAGATATAAGAGATTTGACTTTGAGTTGTTAAAAATAATTTTAAAAATCTGTTGAAATGGAGAGATAGACCTGTTACTTGAATAAATTTCTGTTAGTGCTTCGCTCATGCCTTGGAGATTGCCACACCCTGTAGCGGGGAGGTACTTCATATGTCTGAAGCATTGTTCTCACGGATTTTTACTATGCAGAATATTTTATACTCGTTTTACGTTTAATTTTAAACTTGTAATTATAACGGCCTGGCCTTTTGGAGATAAAATAAGTGTTTTAAAACTATTTTTCGATGACTAAACTATTTTGGTGTGTCTGAACATTTGTTACATTAGTTCGATAACTTTTGTACAGATGTCAGTAGTGGTAGCAAACTTTTTAATCCTTAACTATACTACTTACGTTATTGAATTCCCATAATCCCATCATTATAAGTTAAGTTAAATTATAATACAAAGTATTAATCCAATTATTTTCCAAAATTTTTTAGACAAACGCTGATTTGTTTAAAAAACCTTTCACAGAAAACCGTTTTTTTCTTTTTAACTACCAGCATTTTATTTATAATCATCACTACTATACTTATAATATACTTTCATATTTGCAGCATAAAATAGTTTATACCTAAGCCGAAAACAATGACATAAATTTTAGTTATTCAATATCGTGAACAGATGTCAGGGCAAAACATGACAGAAAAACAATTTTATAAATCAATTCAATTCTGATACCAAAGTTACGAACAGTTGCTAAATTATGTCCTTGAAAAAGTTCAACCTATTCTGCAGTGCTTCGGTTATGTTTGCCGGTGCGCATATATGTAGATCGTTTTTACACAACTCTGGTGCACATCCCTGGACCGCAGGGTGCGGAGCAGTTCCAATGGCACCCTGAGAGCATTTGCTGAGAGGCTTGACAAATTGTATTTACTAACTAAATGATCCCATTAATGGTCGAAATAATTAATATTTTTTATTTTATTTTTTTATTTGTTTATTCTTAGCTCTCCGTCCCCGAGAGCGTGTCCCGCCACATTTTTGGGAAATTTACTAATGTATATTTACTCGGTGCTTCTGAGGGGCAAGCAAAGGCACAGAGCCCTTACCGAGACATAGCAGTCGTTAAACCATGTCAGAAGCCACGTGACATCAAAATATCTCACACTTTCCTTGCCCACTAATCTAACAGCCATATAGCATTGAACACTGCTCTAACGTAGGTGTGGAAGATAATAATATATTCTCACTAGATACGGCATAAAGAACCGTATTACATACTCCATGAGGCACGGAAGCGTTCGTGTAAAGTTTGTCACCAGCGGTCACCTATCCACTTTCTGACCGTACTCGTTACTTAATTTGCTGAAAACTTATAATGATACAAGCGTTTACTTCAGGACTTACTACCTGTTTAGATAAACAACTTAAAATCATTACCGTAGCGAAGTTGTAATTTTTCCCAGTAGATGGCAGGTTCGAAACTCAACTGAAATGACAAATACGAGTATGACAGGTTTTTTCTATTTTTCTGGTAATGTCTTTATAATTACGGTTTGTGGAGGGGGAAGGGAAATATAGAGACAGGGTGTTTTCCGATGCGGGATTTTCCTTTAGTACTTATTTGATGAGTGAGCTACCAGGGTAGCATTGCTTGATCACCAAACTCAAACCTCACACCAAACACGGGTTTCAGCTGGGGTTTCTACCCCCAGACAGACAGTTTTTTTTCTTGGCCAAAAACACACATACCAAGTAAATGTCAGTAGTGGTGGTTTCGTCACGATGTTTTCCTTCAGCGTATCAAGTGATAATTAAATTCTGATCACACGTAACTTGATTTAATTCGAACCCAGGACCTTTTGAGAGACTCACAACCACCAGGCTATAACTGCACTCTGCAGTGTATGTTATAAATTTTGCATACCATGAAATATGAATTGTCTCCTTTACAGTTCCAAAACAGACAGGTAGGTACATACCACACCCCAGCTGTCCTACAGTCCAAATATAGATTCAAAACCCCACCGCCACGCGAGCGGTCAGTGCGTGCGCCCCAGACGGTGGTACGTTATTGATCCCACCACCTACCGGCCACCACTCCCTCGCTCCATTTCTTGTCGCTCACTTCTAGTCGGTCATAGCCCCGCGACACGAAATCATGTTACACACAATACGACTGTTTTAAAAATAAAAATAAAAAAAAACAATATTCAAATTTGCCGCGTTCGTTTACAACTTCGAAATTCAAACGCGGCGCGGGTTCCATACGCAGTTGATGCCAAAATTGCCAAATTTTTCGTCACGTGTTTACACGGTGCCATATTTTAGTGTCGCGGAGTGTCTGAGAGTGGTTGATAGCACCTTGATCTCAATTGCTTATGATTCACGTTGACCCGATTTGAGGATAGCAGACATTATCTCAATTTACGGCATTAAGTTTCATAATTGCGCGCTTGATAGTGCAGAACAAACGACCGGCTGAAATTGAAACGAATTTAAACGCGAAAACATCGAAGTCACCGAACTAAATTAATTGTTATCTCGAAGCCCGAACCGCCTTTCGGCTTTCTATACAGTGCTTTCACCGTAATAATCTGTCTAACAATAGGATGCAAAAAAGGAAATTATTATCAGCCGTCTATCAGATGCAAATTATCACGCCACTTATCTAGCAGGCCCCCTAGATAAAGTGGGACGGGAGATGGTTCTATCTCTTTCGACACACTAACCCGATAGAGCGTAATATCGGAGTTTTCTTACTGTTCTATCAGCTGATTTAGTCATTACACGGCGTTCGAGAGGTGTTTAGCGATGGTGAAGTGAAAAATGCAAGATTTGCATATCGTCGCGTTATAGGAAATTTGTGTTGCCGAGTGAGTCACGGCGTAGTCGGCGGACGGCGCAACTGCGCTCCGGACACCGGCGATTACGTTTTTTCCTAGAGTAGTTTCTAAAAAATACCGCGCTGCAAAGAAAACCGAACGAAACGATTCACTCCGACTTAGATTTTTCGATTTTTTTTTTAAATTAAAACTTTAGATATATTTTTTATACGAATAGTATCCCAGAATTCGTGAGTGAGATGGTGTCGTGATCAACTTTAACTAAACTTTCTTATAATGGAAAGAAGCGTTTTGGCGGATACGAGGCACGTCCATTGGGCTTCCGAAGTAAGTAAATTTTTTTATTTGACTTGATGTCCGATGACCTTTGACCTTAGTTTGCGTGCGAAAGCAAGGCGACGCAGCCGCGGCCAAAACCATTGCCGCCGAAACCGAGGCATTAGATTACTGTGTTACCGCACTGCAATTGTGTCAAAATATTTGCAATCACTTTATATTTTATTAAAATAATACTTGAGTAATATTTTACGTTATACACACCGATTAATACCAAAGATTATTCAATGTTTTAAACGGTTTTTAACGTACAGTGCATCCACAGAATAATGTCCTCAGAAGCCTCTGTAGAGGTAAGTTATATTTGTATTTTAGATAAGAATTGAAGCTGTTATCAAAGTTTAAGACGTTTATCACATTGTCAGTGTTATTTTTATGTTAAATGAAAACTTTAAAGTAGTTTGCACAACGTTTTTATGTCCCACTGAATGAATATAGCAGGAAAAATGTGCCATTGTTAAGTAAGATACCTATTACTTTTTGTGCTTAACAATGGGCATCACACTTGGCTATATCTTTTTATAAGCACAAGGTGGCAGGTAATTTAAACGAGACAAGTCATGCCATAAAAACACAATCAAGTTTCAATTTAATGTATATATTTTAATAATAACTATTTTCATTTACAACATAGCTACCTATAACATTTACAATTCAATAGTAAGCAAATTTTATGAACCATAATCGGAACCAAATGTACTTTCAATATATTCTTTTTTACGTTAAGTAATGTGTATTAAACATGAATATTTATGGTAGTTACTTAACGTGAAAATCTGCGAGAAGAGTGATGAATATGATTGTGTATGGGATGTGGATGGGACGTCCACGGCCATAGAAAATACAGATAGGTTGTGATGACATGAATTACGAAAGAGCTAACGGTTGATAGAGAAGAATGGTAGGGAAAAACATTGCTGCACGAGAAGAATCATGACGAAGACTCAAAGTGAATACGTCGAAATTATAAACAGGTTCTAATGTATTACTGCCGTAGTGTATACTAATAATAAAACTGTAACTGGTTCAATTCTGTACATTAAGTATTTTTTGAAAATTTTGATATAGGGAAGCTTTGTTATCAGTATAGAGACCAAAACATTTTTTTTTATTTATTGTCTATCTGTGTGCATTCGAGCATCACGCAAAAACCACTGGACAGATTTAGATGAAGCCTGGCATATTCGTAGTTTAAAACCCAAGAATGGTTATAGGATATGTTTTATCAAATGGCTTAGATCCCGCAGGATAACAGGTTAAACTTAGTATTGCAACTCTGAAACCAATGGACCAATTTAGATGAAAT
>DWJZ01002136.1:0-20394 GCA_018249125.1 Asbolis capucinus
GATATGAAGAGAACCAGTCCAAGGTGGTTGGAGTGAAATTCAAACGGGAAAGAATGGCAAGGAGAATATTGTGGTCAACTGTATTAAAAGCATTAGAAAAGTCTACAAGTACTACCAGGGTTAGCTGTTTATTATCCATCCCTATTCGAATGTCATCTGTGACTTTTATTAGTGCTGTTGTAGTACTGTGACCAGAACGAAATCCGGACTGATATTCAGTCAACAGATCATATCTATATAGAAAAGAGGAAATTTGCTTATGTACACAGCTTTCCAAAACTTTAGACAGGAAGGGAAGAATAGAGATGGGGCGAAAATGATTAGGTAACGAAGGGTTATGAATTTTTGGCAGAGGTATGACAAAAGCGTTTTTCCAAATGGAAGGATACTGACCAGTGGAAAGCGAAAAATTTACTATGTCCGTGATAGCCGGAAGTATCTCGTCAATGATTAATGTTATCATACCTCTACTGATATCATCACATCCAACCGCCTTCGATCTGATAGACAATATCGCCTTCTTGACCTCCACTGACTGAACTGGAGTGAATTGAAAGCTTGAAATACTCGATAACGGTAAAAATGCAATGTTAGTTAGTGTTTGAGAACGGATTAAGGGGTCCATTGACGAAGGGGCCGAGAAATGACAGTTTAAGTCGTTCAAACTAATAGAGGGACCGTAATCCGCCGCTGGCCGCTTTCTGACGCCAAGCGAATCGAGGAACTTCCACACATCAGCGGGCGAAGCGTTGACTATATTATCGTGGATATATCGGCGTTTAGCAGTTCGCACAATCTGATTACATCTATTTCTGGCGATCTTGAAGGAGGCCCAATTAGGTTCGGAGCGGTCTCTCTTGAACCTTCTAAAAGCCTTATCACGTCTGGCCATTGCTATACGTACGCCCACAGTCATCCAAGGAGCCGGGGGACGCCTTACTCGAACCCTGTGAACTGGAGCGTGAGTATCGTACAATTTGATGATACTTGAATTGAGATGCTGTATTTTATCATCAATTGTAAAGACCTGCTCAACAGTATTCAGGCTCAAGCGAGAAGCATCTGCTTTTAAGTCAATATGATTTATGTTGGAGAAATTACGTAGCTGCAGAAAAATTGGCCGTTGCTTTGGAGGTTTTAATTTATACGAAATGTATAGAAGGTCATGCCGTGAGAATCCAGGGGCTGATAGCTGACCATGAGTATCTACATGGTCAGGTGAAGCGGTAATAATGTGGTCAATCCAGGTGTCTTCCGTGTCTACATTGTGATGAGTTGCTACAAGAGGAAGAATCGAGAGGTTGACAGACTCCATGATCGACCGAAACTTATTGGCCCTAGGGGAGTCCTTTAACAGGTCGGTGTTGAAATCCCCCATGATTACGTAGTGCATGTAACCGGTACAAATATCATCGAAAGCTGTTTCTAATGTAGTGAAATAATCAATAGAGGGAGGACAATACACTACTCCAAGAACCGCCCTAACACCTAGAAGGCTTAGCTCGATGAACAAGTACTCAGGGGAAGCAGAGTAGCTCGATGGTGATTGGAGAATTGTTTTAAACATGATTGAGGCACGTAAGTAAATAGCCACCCCACCTCCAACCTTACCCGTGCGATCATTGCGTATTAGTACATAACCTGGAAGTGGATATAAAGTTGATTGCAAGCACGGTTTAAGCCAACTTTCCGAAACTAAGATAGCGTGAATGTCTTTGTTAGAAAAGGTGTCTTCCAGCTCGGAAAAATGACATGGAAGGCTTTGGGCATTAATGTGGCATACGTTTAAAAAACTTTTCCGTGTGATAAAAATTTCATTTAGTTGATTGTCCAGTGTATTGTCACATACAAAAGATCCATCTCGAGAAGCGAAAGAAGTCTCAGAGTCATAACACGAATAAAAAGAATCATTTGCATCTGACATTGTATATAAAAATAAATAAGATGTAAATACAATAATAATAAAAATAATATAAATAAACCAAAATTAATATAGATTTGGAAACAATGTATAATAATTGATTATAACTATGAAAACTTAAAACACATATTTGAACAGTTCCATGTAGCAGTAGTGATATATAGTTCAGCTGACTTATTTGACATTTGGACAGTATGAAATTAATTCAATAAAAAAATTACCGTCGTATAGAGTAAACATGACGCGATGTACTTGCATGTCGCAGGGCATGGAGCACTACGTGTTGCAGAACAACGCGATCGACATGTACCGCACGTACTACGCGGAGATGCCGTCGCTGCCGAGCGTAGAGCGCATCAGTGCGCGCACCGTGAACGTGTACCGCGATCCCTTCGGCCCCCGCCCCATTAGCTCCATTAGCTGGGAGCCGGACGGTCACCGCTTCGCCGTCACTTATCTAGACCTCGATTTCAATAGATACTCTCGCGGCTCGACTGACTGCTTCATCTGGGACGTGGAGAATGCCAACTCCCCCGAGATAACGCTAAGCTCGCCATGCGCGTTACTCGACTTGCAGTTCAACTCGCGGGACCACAGCGTCCTTGCGGGAGGCCTACTTAGCGGGCAGGTCGGCGTATGGGACCGCCGGCGCGGCGGGCAGCCCGTCGTCATGTGCCCCCCGCATGTCGCCCACCGTGAGCTCGTCAGGAACGTCATCTTCATCAACTCGAAGTCGGGGCAGGAGTTCTTTTCAGGAGGTCCCGACGGTGCCTGCAAATGGTGGGACATCCGGGACATGAGTGAGCCCACCGACGAGATGATCATCGATGTGGTCAAGTCCTCGTTCGACGTCCAGAGTATGGCCAACGCCAATGGCATCAGCGTGCTCGAGTATGAACCGACGATCCCTACTCGATTCATGGTTGGGACGGAGAACGGCTTCGTCATTGGTGGCAACCGTAAGGGGAAGACACCGATGGAGAAGTTACCGGCGAAGGTACATAATTATCTTTTCAGTACTTAAGCGACTTAAAGAGTCCGACTAAAAAGTTTTCAGCCGAAAGCTAACTTTGGCCCCCTTTTAACTGTAGACCAAAATCTCGAAGTGCTCAGTTAGGTATTGATCAATATGATCAGCGCCAATTCCGAGAGGCAAATGTACACTACTGGACATTTGACTCTCTTAATTTGCTCCACTCTAACCGGTCCTGAGCCCTTTGAAGCCAGCAGATACCCCTGTCTTGTTCCGTCGCTATGCATTTAATAATTTGGGTTCCATACTGTGCTACAATATTCTAACCTGCTTCTAACAAAACAGTTATATAGTTTAATTACGGTATCAGGTTTTTTGAAGTCTTTGGTGTTTCTTAAATACTATCTTATATAATATCTCATGTAAATAATATCTTATTATAATATCTAATATTCTCAGTATAATAATGAAGAATCTAACGATAAACGAGTCATTGTTACGTTATTGGCTGCAGTACGAGAGTCACCTTGGGCCGATTTGGTCGCTGGAGCGCAACCCTGGCTTTCTAAAGAACTTCCTGTCGGTGGGCGACTGGATGCTGCGCGTGTGGAGCGAGGAGTGCCGCGAATCCGCCGTGGTCTGGTCGCCGCCGCACAGGATCAAGCTCACCGCGGCCACCTGGAGCCCAACCAGGTATATTATATATGAATCAACTTTCACTCATCAATCGCGGAGGCACCCAAGTACTTAACAAACAAATAAAATAAACTTTCAAATTACTCAGCTTTATACTCTATGGACACCAAATGACTTCGTATTGGAGTACAAGATGGTAGGAATCGACTTAAGTTTTTTAATTAAGGTGATCAAGTTAAAAAATAAGTGACTCGTTATAAACCAATATTAATTTGCACCATGCACATTGAAACTAAACATTATACGCTCTGTGTACGTGTTAAAATACAATCGAATTAAATTGGAAGAGCTGCAATACAAGGTTTATTTTATTTATCCGTCTGACGCTATGTAGTTGAACTTTTTGCATAATTGTATTATTTAACTTGCCAAAACTATAGGAGGACTGTAGCTTAGAGTAGTAGCGATCAGCCAATGAATATGATACAGGTTATCACTCCTGCTGGTGACGCAGTGGGACGGTGCGCTAGCCTGCTGGGACCTGCTGCGGCGGCAGCACACGCCGGCGCTCATGGTGCGCGTCTGCCATGAGCCACTGCTGCGTGTACGCGTGCACGAGGCGGTACGATTTGCATACATTTCCTCCACGAACAAGTGCTTGACGCGACTACAGCTTATCAGCTGCCATAAAACTACTAACTCAAGGACCATATTATTTTAACGCAGGGGGCGCTTGCGGCGTGCGGCAGCCGGACTGGTAACATCTACATGATTGAGCTATCGCACAGCTTGGTGCAGTCTGACAAGAATGACAAGGGGCTCCTCACCGCGGTAAGTCTCGTCAACAGCCCCCATATTAGCGTTGCATTGTGATAATTCCTATACTACTGATGAATATCTTTTGCTGCGATTTTGTTAATGATACACATTAGTGATATACTTCAACCGAATTTGTGAAAGAAAAAGGTATAAGTAACCAGCGGTACAAAATAATATGAATAAAAATAATGAATGATCGGTCCAGATGTTCGAACGCGAAAGCAAGCGCGAGCGCATCCTGGAAGCGCGCATGCGAGAGATCCGGCTGAAGATGCGGCAGGCTGAGGAGGAGGGCGGCGGCGGCGGCGGCGCTGCGGAGGACGAGCTGGAGGTGACCGGCGATCGCGACCTGGTCGAGGCCGGCACTGAATACCTGCTGGCCGTCAAGAAGGAGCTTGCAGCCATGTAGCGCGACTGCTGTGATCTGTCACCGCTAGTTTTGTCTACAACGCCCCTCTCTTCGTCCAGCTCGTGTGTTCATGTCTTTACAACAATTTTAATACGACTGCTCTTTTGTTTTGTTCATTTGTGATACGTTTTCTTGTTTTCAATGTACGTAATCATACTAATATAATATTATTAATGATGAATAATGTGTTAATGGTAGTGAATATTAATCATGTAATAAATGTATTTAACAAATAATTTAATTTCGTGTTATTCAGCAATACCTACTTTAAATCTTGCAAGCTTAATTAGACCCACTTCCTCTTACACTACGGAGCGGAAATTTAGCATAAAGTTTTCATCCTGATGACAATGCATTTTTATGACGAGCATGATCTGACGTTCTACGACTACGTTCAGGATTGGCTGCAGACAGGGAAGTCCTCACCGTTTAACAATACAGTTATGAAATTGCGTGTTTCGTTGTATTATGAATCTATAATTGAAGCTTGTGTTTTAAATATTTTTAATAAACCTTGTTTCATAACTATATCGTCCGTCGTACGAAAACTATATCGTCCACATGAAGGCTCGAACTGAACTTAACCTGAGGTATGGTACTAGGGAATTATTACTGGCTTATTGAGATTAGATGCGAGCTGTAAGCCCGTTGGTTAGCTTGCAATACCATGCAATCTTTTAAAACCGGCAAGATGTGGACTAAGTACCTACTTGTAAAGACGTTCAATGCTCTGCTAGATATTTTAGTTACAAATTTAACAAGCTAATGTGTAGATCACTTTCAATGACTTTCTTAAAATATAAATCGTTGCATATCCGACGTAGCGGACGAGGACAAAAATAGTCTCGGCGCGTGTCGACGGTACCGCGGCCCGCGGAGCGTCGGTAGTGAGTCGCGAGACGTGCGGGCGGCGCGGGCCTGCTACACGGTCGCATCGGTCCGTCTCATCGCAGAAAGAATCGCTAGGCGAAAAGAAAATGCTGTTCCGCCTGCAATGCGCAAAAACATTATTTTATATTTTTGTGTGCGGTTAAACAGAGTAGGTGGTAACCTACCTATCTACTGTCTAGGTGCAAGGAAATAACTCACAAAAACTTATAAAGTGTAGTGCCATTTCTGAACGGTTTATACCGTTATTTTAAACAGCAATTTTTATAAATGTTAAAGATTATTCGCATAAGAATTATTCTAAATTCACTTATATGAGACATATATAATAGTGGTTATTTGTACGCGTCCGCCAGTGTAATGATGGAGAAGCCGTCCATGTGGGAAGGGACGGGCGCGGGGGCCGGCGCGTGCGCGGCGGCGCTTCGCCTGGTGTTCGCGTGGCTGGGGGCGAGCGACCTGTGGCGCTGCGGCAGCGTGTGTCGCATGTGGCGCGCCGTGGCGCTCGAGCCGCCACTGTGGCGCCGTGCGCTGCGACCACATGCTACACGCGACACACTCCGCGCCTTCGCCGAGGCCCGCGCCGCGCGCTGCCTCACAGGTACCGTTAGAGTACGCGGTAGGTGTAAGTTACACGGTGTTAACGACCAAGTGTGTAAGGGATGTGATAAAATAATAAAACTATGATGTTATGATGATAAACTCTATTTAAAATTAACTGATTGAAATATTGATAGGTGATATATGATACGATAGCAGGGAATTCAATCTATAAAAATGCTACAAGAAAGTCCCCGATAGCATATCTCTATCTCTTCCGGTTGACTTACAATTACCACTTGTATTTTCAAATTTTTAATTAAAACCTTACGTTATTTTCCAAGTTATTTTCTTTATCCTTATCCAAATGAATATGTTAGTTAGTTCAGGCATACATACATATTACACTGGATTATTATCAAATGGATAGTTCATCAGATATTGTCGTTAGAAGTAATTAATATCGAAACATTTAAACCTCTGCGAGAGAGAGCGTTTTTGCCTTGAGATGCCTACGGCTTGGCGCGGCGCAGCGAGTCCTTCCCCTCTGCACCGCATCGCTTGAGAACCTTCTTTATTTTTGAAGTCCGAAATCTACTCGAGCAGAGCTGCGGTCGGCATATTTAACAGTATGTTGCAGAACGACGTCTGTCGAGTCAACTAGTCTATAATACAAATTGATGATGCGACAATATTCATTACGTAGCCCATACATGCTCCAGAGCACGAAAGATAAGGTTAGTTAGTAGTGATGAAATGTTCTCGTATATCTGTAATTAAACAAGGTGATAATATATTGCGAAATTAGATTTAACATGGACCCGATGACTTGTTATTGTGATTTTACAAGGTAAAGGGCATCTAAAATATATATAATAGAGTTTGGGTAAATGTCTGGTGTGGACAGTTATCAACGACGGTAATTTAAGTACCGATCGAAGTATTGCTCCGCTGAATCAGTAATCCACACTGATTACTAAAAACGATCTGCTGCTATCTGCGACCTGGAGACCACCACCGGAGCCACAACTGGAGCCGATAGCCATATTTCTCAAAACTTCACGTCGTTATCAGTTTGATGCCTGCTAATGTTATTTGATTTGCACAATTTTCGTCAAGAATAATAACGATGTGAAATTAGCATTATTATATTAACGCAGTCCTAGTATTTACATGTACAATTGTACACACATGAAATAGGGAACGATAGTTCGGAGCGATGGTCGTGGAGAAGCGAGTACACTCTCTGCACGGCGCGATGGCGACGGACCGGCCGGCTGGCCGCGGACCGCACGCCGCTGCTGCAAGCCACGCTCACGTCACACACTTCGCATCAGCCCCGTCGCCTCGCCCTGCTCGCCGAGGATGCCGATGTCTCGGTAAGGTTGGCCGTACGGCCATCATCTAACACTACCCCCCATCACGAACAGGTCATAATCCTTATTTACCGATTTTCATTAATTGAGATCTATGTGTGTAATTATGTTCTTGAATGAGGTTTTATGTTTATTTTGGTGTAATTTTTGTTGTGGTCAGTCCATGAATATACGCTTTATTTTCTTTTTTTCTAATTACTGTCATCAACATGCTATACTCCTAAACAAACGAAGATAATGGAAACGTGATTGATGTTAGATTTGGGAACAAGACAAGGATGGTGACGTGTGGCGCGAAATCTGGTTGTATAACATGCGCGCGTGCGGTTGGCGACGGGCGGAGAGCGCGCGCTGGGGGGGCGCGGGCGGCGCGGAGCGGCTGCTGCTGGCCGGGCCGCTGGCGCTCAGCGACCGCTGGGAGACTGCCGTGCTGGAGCTCCAAGGTACCTGCGGCTGTATTGTCTCTTTTGTACTCTCTGTTACCGCTCGTATATATCAGTACAAAGGGCTAATACTGGTATATGATGAATTATGCTGACATAAAAGTAGAAACATCACTATACCCGCTTTATGTGTTAGAAAACATCACTTTATGTGTTAGAATAAAAAACTGAATGGATTCAGTTGTCGCCGATGACGATGTTTACAAGTTTAGAATAAAATACATTAACGCTATTCTAGAAAAAGATACCTGGCGAGTAGTATGTCGGGCCGAGGCGGGAGTGAGTGGGGCCTGCTGCTGGGCGAACGACGAGGCCTTCCTAACACTACAGCCGCAACTGCTGGCGCCAGGCCTGGCCATCACCACCGTCTGGCTCAATACCGTCTCACAAGTATTTTCTTATTTTAATCGAACTACTGCCATTATCCCAAATTTTTGTGCGCAACAAATGAGTATCGGTTTCATTACCAATGTTACGAAGTTGCTTCGTGTGGTGGAGCTGGATACTTGTAGTATCTGCCAGTATACTTTTAAAATGTGATAACCGCTTGTTAAAGTAAATATATTGTAGACCGTGGCGAACTGCGTAGTAAGTGTAGGCTGTATTCAACTACAGACTTCGTTCGTTTTACTACGAGTAGTGTTCAAATAAATAAATTGTTCCTGAACAAAATGGGGAAGATTCTTATGAGTAGTATTATCTCCAAAAATAGAGATTAATAACATGATATGTCTTAATTACAGTATTTTTATAACAGGAGTCCCTATCGGAGTACTCTGGCGTAAGGACGCCCCTCCTACGCATCTTCAACGAGGCCGTGTCCCACGTGTCGTTAGTACCTCCAGCAGTTAACATTTATACAATGACAATCGATGCTTTTAATACATAATAATTATAAGTTCATATAACATGTCGACATGCAGTCACATCATGATGACGAGGATGCCAACGGTGCCGCTGGGCGCGGTGGCGGAAGTGACGCCGGAGGAAGACGGTGGGCAACAGCTGGAGAGCGAGTTGGGCCCCGTGCCCGAGTATTATGCTGCTATTAGCGCGGTGGGTGACTTCCTGTAACTCTTGTGGACAATGTTTTGATATAATACGGCTCGGATATTATTATGAGAATTGTAATAGAATGAAGGTGGTATCGTCACTTGTTACATGCCTGCACCAAATGTATCACCGATGTGTTGTGCACTAAGCTAGTGCTAGCAGTCGAATGAGAACCATTTGATTTAAACAGGACCTAATGACATCCCACTGGTCGGAATCTGTCTTACTCTGGTCCTTTGATTACAAAAGTGCACCATGGATTCGATCCTAGATGGTGTACGACGCATCATAGTCTTAGATTTGTGATAAATGAAGTCACATTATGTAAGAGTGTAATTGAAGTTCAAAAGGTTACATCTTTAGTTTTGTTTTCCCTTAATGTATAAAATGCGTTCTCCCTGTGGTTTGTTGTAAATGACATAATATGTACTCATATTTTTAAGGTGAACGATCCCAACGATACCGCGGATTCGCTTCTAGTGGTGGCGATGGGTGCGGCGGGTGATCGGCGAGGACAGGCGCGCGCGCTGGCCGCGTGGCGAGTGCCGCACGCGCTGCTACGGCCTCCGCCGCTGCTAGCCGGCACACCGCTGGCCGAGCGCGTGCGCCGCCAGCGCCAGCGGGCGCAGCACCCGGTCGGTTCTCTTCGGTGTGTCGGCGTCTACTGCAATCATTAGTGTCTCTTTTTATAACCGGCTATACTCTTAATTAGTAACCAAGCAAATGCCAAGATGCTTCAGTTTATAAACTAGTACTATTTACTACCTTAGTACTTAATAGTAAACCTTTAACAGGTAATGTATTACCTACTGCTAATTAATTAAATTAGTTGTTTAGTCATGTTATTTTGATAGCAGTAATTTTAATAAACATTATGTTATGATAGTCATGTGTTGTGGTTGGTGGTGTCGGTGGCGGTGGTGGTGGTGGTCGCGATGGCGTTGGCGGGCAGCCGGCTGCAGATGAGGTGCAAGAGGAGGAACCGCCTACAGAGAGCGCCGTTCGTGCACTGTGCTCTGCGCCCGACGACGTGTGCGCACTCGGCGGACAGGTGCTGGGCCTGGCACTGCACCCTGGGTATGGCACGCCTCAATCCAATCCATGACGCTACTACTCAAGAAAATTAAAAAAATAGTCTAATAGCTCTCCTTAATATCATAATTCATCTACAGTAATGGTTATTTTTAAAACCTTTTACTATCACTTTCGTTGTTGTTAGTTTGTTAGGGTTAAATCTTGCAAGTTGCATTATTACCACGTCTTCTTACCCTACTGAGTTAAAATTTTCTCTATTGCTCCACCTTCGCTGATGATGCATATTTATGAAAAAAAGCCCGTGGTGATATATTTAGGATTAACTTTGGTTACCGGAACTCTACTGTTATTCGCTATTTTTTACCATATATACTGCAGCATAAAAGCGTGCTTTTAGTTTTGAAACTATGTATTTGGTTATGAATTACGACCCGCGGCCCGCCCACGTTAAACGTCGACAAAAGTACCTCGGGTTGTTCCAGTCTAGTATAATCTATCTTTGTGCCGAATTTAATTTTTTATCTGTTTAACTGTTCTTGACGAAAAAGTTACAAATACCCATTCATCCATCCTCTCAAACTTTTGTATTTATCGGATGTAGGAGGTGTAAATTAATATTCGATCAGTTACAATTGGACGTAGTTAAGTGAAAAGGATCCAAACCACATGAAAGTCAAAGTGGTTTTATTTAAATAAAATGATTTTAAACACTAATACACATAAATTCAAATAAAAAATGTTATTAAAAAACTATATAAGTATAAACTATATAAGTTTTTTAATTGAATCTTCTTGATTGATATTATTTATGTGTAAAATCATTTTGTTGTAATAAAGACACTTTTGACCTTCATGTGGATTGGATCCTGTTCGCTTAACTACGTCCAATTGTAATAGATAATGTACCTGAGCTCATTCACAGGGAACAACGGATGTAATGTCATAATCCGGGACTGATGTCGTTTACCTTAAAAACGTCCAAATCATCCAGAGGGAACCTACAACAGCATTATAATGGTCTTTACCTGGATGTGGGCCATGTGTGCGCCAAGGTTCAGTTTAAGGCGTTTAGCGGTTAGCGCGTGAAGGAACCTCAAATACTGAAACATCTTCACAAACTTGCACATTTATTTACAATACATTTAGGTTCCTAATATAATCTACATATATTTATACTTATAATAAAACTACAACAGTGCCAATTCTATACATTTAATAGGTTTTTGCATTCAGGTTTTGTCACAAATGTTTTTTGGATCTATTGTCTGTCCGTCTGGCTATTCTAGCTTCACGCAAAAACTACTGGACAGATTTAGATAAAACTTGGCATAATCGAAGTTTAAAACCCGAGAATTGTTATTAGATAGGTTATATTTCAGAAAGTGCCTTTGAAACCGCAGGATAAGTGGTTAAAATTAGTATAGCAGCTCCGATACTAATGGACCAATTTATATGAAATTTATCATGTTTGTAGCTTATGTAAGGACAATGATTACAGGATACCTTTTATCCCAGAAAACTCCTTTGTTCCTGTGGGATAATAGATTAAAATTAGTATGGTAACTCTAAAACCACTGGACTAATTTAGACACAATTACGCAAGTTTGTACTCGTATATAAGCTTATACTACAACAAGGATTATTGAATAGTTTATATCCAATCTTCTTCTGAGACGACGCAAGGGCAATTTCTAGTATATGTAAGTTGGAAGTAGGATAGTGGCAAGTAGGATCTAGACAATAATTAATTGACCGTGTTGTCACGCAGGTAATTATTGTTAGAATTAAGGTTTTGAAAGATCTATCCTTTTATTATTAGAAACATTAAGGTACGTATAGATGTTCAGTCGAGAGATTCTAGACGCAGTAACGATAGTTTGGAGGTGCGTGTACAGAGGGTCCTGTGTGTGGGTGAGCACGGCGCGCGGCGTGACCTGTGTCACGTTGCCGACACTGCGCCGCGTCCTGCGCGTGTCACACGTGCCGCACTGCCCCACTCAGACCACCACGCCGCCACCGCCAGTCGCCCCTCCACACTACGTCACTCCTGACGTTGACGACGATTATTTCGTAACGTGAGCCTTCTTTATGTGATAACCAGGAGAACGAACAGAAGGGTTACCTACCTGTTGGTATGTGATAACCGCGGCCCATGGACATTAATAACACCACGTTGGTGGTGTTACCGACGCGTTGCCTGCCTCCAGGAAGGGAGATAGATCCGCACGCGAGGAAGAGAAAACAACAAAGGAAGGTATATGGGCGGTATATTGCTAAAGCAACTGAGACGAATAACGACAGCAACTGATCCCAGATATACATATCTATAATATACCAATTTAGGACGGGTGACAGAAGAAGAACGAGAAGCAGGACAGAGAGACAGAGAAGAAAACTGGCTCTCAAGACCCCAGCGGGAACATGACGAATCTTTTGGCGGCTGATTCAAGCAAGAGAGTGGTAGCCAGCCCGACGAGCTTCACAAATTCTCTCGCGAAGTCCTATCCTAGTAGCTGACTTCCGCCGCCTTTTACGACCCCCTGATAAGTCAGCAACATGGGATTGAGATTTATATTCTAAGTACGTGAATGAAAACGAGACTATGGCGCCAAAATCGCGGTAAATACATTTATTATGGTCACTTGTCCTCCGCATGCCCGTCGCCCGAACACCGACATTATGTTTCGCTACTCACGTTTCTGCTAGATCGTCGTGACCGCTGAAAGGGGCTCTGCCAGCAATACAAAACACATTTGATGCTGTCCACCGCACCGTCACTGAGAACGAGTAACGTACTAGAGAAGACACCCGTGCCGGTGACGGTGCGATAGACAAATAGCCTCATAGTCATCCTAAGTTATAATTGTTCGTCCCTTGTACTAAACACCATTCATGGCAATCCTCAAAAATAAACTGCATTAAGATGTAAATGCTAATGAAAGTTTTTTTTAAGAATAACTTAAGGTTTCTTTCCAGTCCGGAAGGTGGGGGTTCAGGAGTGGTTCGCATGGTGACGTGTAGGAGCGCGCAGCGCGGTGCGTCCGTGCGACATGCGGCTCCGGCGCTCACTGCAATGCTAGCGGCACCTGGCTCCCTTCTAGTGCTCGCCACTGACGCTGTCCATGTAAGATTTGTCGTTGTATATGTCATGGCCATATCCTAAAATTTATCGTCTCACTAGCTCTACCCAGTGCGCGTTGCTACGCATCAAGTCTTCAACCATGTGTCCGATCGACATAATTTTCGTACCTGTCCCAGATAATTCTGAACAAACTTGCTAAAGATATCGGTGCTCTATCTCCTACCATTTTAATCAAGTCTATAAAGAACAAACAAACATACAAAAACAAATGGTTTTATTTCATGAAATGGAGATTATACGCTGGCTTCATGAAATGGACCGGCTAGATCAATGAAACAAACATAGCTGTTCTACATCTGAACAACAACGTCGTATTATATGTAGTTATGCTATTCACCGTAAGAGGAGCTGATATCTTATTATATAATTTATATGTGTGATACAGAGCCCACGGAATAAGTTCGATTACAATATATGTAAATATCTTCAAGTCAAGAGTAAATATGCTTTTACCATATACTCTTGATATTATACGTTGTACATAATAATATGTTATCTCCATACATTTTTCCATACACTTTTTGATGCGCTTTGTGACGCCATCTTGTAAAACTTATTGTTATTTTTGTTGTTACAAGAGTACCGAAAGTATTTTTCCGCCGGCTTTTGTTTTCTTCCGGCCTACACGATAGCCTATACCGAAAGTTTAGGCTATATAGTAGATTTATATATATATATATATATATATATATGTTTATTTTTTGTTTTGATTTTATAGCTGATACAGGGTTTCGTTATTATAAAATATAGACTTTGGTGAGGGGGGTTTTGGTACCGAAGACGACAATAAATGCCCTTTATTTCATGCATTTCAATGTTGCCAAAGGAGAAGATTTTCAGTGTGATGAGTGTTCACCAGAGATATGCTAAAGTTGAAGATATGGAGTACTTGATGTGGAACGTGAAGGGATCAGCCAAACTATACGAGACAGTTAAATTAAATAGTTAAATGAAGAAAGTTATTTAATAAAATTACGAAAAACATTCCTATCTAAATACATATGTTAATAACCTACTCTGTATAATAATTCTTCTTAAAGGGCACCTCTCCAAAAGCGTGCATGAAATCTTTTTCTCGTTCACTAGATTGTGTAAGGATATCGCTGAATAGGTCTTTCAAAGCTATGATGGGTCCAGGAAGTGGGATGTAGTACTGACTCGTTACATAGAGCCAACACCGTGCAAATGAAGTTCAGTGGCATCCTATGACACCCTCATCTTACGGATTGAAGATCGAGTTGGAGACCATCCTAATACACGTACAATTACATGTACATGTACTAAAACTGAAGGCATAATCATGGACGAATCATTTCGATTTGAAACGCAAGTTAATGTCGTGTGTAACTGGTTCTATCGTCTTAAAGTACTTTATAACATTAGGAACTTCCTAGACACTGAGCTCCGCATACAATTATGTGAAATATAGTGCTGTCAAAACTTAATTACGCTGATTCTGTAATAGGACCTAGACTACTAGCGCGTTTACAAACACTAATACAGCAAGTACTGAATGCATGCGCACGATGCACATTCGCAATACCACCCCGAGCCCATGTACCCCCGTTTTATTAATAACGCGAATATTCTAAAAATTAATTTCCGTAGACTGTTGCATTTTGCTTCATTGTTAGTTGGGATCGTAAAAGAGAAGTCTCCGCCATGCCTATATAACAAGTTACATGGCCCAAAAGTTATAATACTTCTCGTGTCACTAAATCCTCCGTCTTTAAATTAATCTACCATCGATACAGTACAGCGGCGTTTCGTGGCAGCTTCAGGTATAACGCCACGAAACTCTGGAACAACTTGCCTCCACCTATTCGCAGCCTGAAATTAATAATAAACTTTAAATACAAGTATAAACTACACCTATTAAACCTGCAGAAATCGGTGTAACGTACTCGTACGTACTCACGTACACACACATCACACGCACGCACACATCCACGCACGTACACACTAAGACTAAACATAACTTCTACTGTCAGTTCAGCACTATATTATGTCTATGTTTTATTAGTAGGTGCCGCTGACTCGCAAGGGGGAGGCAAGCAATAACATTCAGCGCTCTCAATTCAACGTCAATACCTATCACTGATTGTTTATTTTATTATTTCGATGATTGTTGTATATATTGTTGTTGTTATAATTCTTGATTGTTAATGTTTTTTTTTGTTTACATTATGCTTATTATTAAGTAATAAGTTATGAATTCGTTAAAGCAGTTTACACTAAATTCATTATTAAAGTAGTGCGCCGTTCGCTGTTCTACACGCGACTAAGGGGCGTCCGGAAATATCCGAGGCTGCGCCCAGCCCGCGCAATATTCCGAGGACGAGCCCTGTTCGTCGTGCGCTTCCACTGCTGCAACATCCAATTAACATCAAAATATCATCCTGTGCTTTCTTTTTCTTAACTTGTTGTTGTATGTGGTGTCACGTCGAATAAATGTTTCTTATTATTATTATATACAAGAGAATAGAAAAGTTTAACTTTTAGTACTTTATAAAAAAATTAATAACTATTTTATTGAAATTCTACAAGTGAAGATCTGTGATTGAGTTGTTTTAAAATAAATTTATACCTTTTTTATAATATGCAGAGCAAAATCGCGCGTCTTTATTGGTCATCAAGTTGTTTTGACTACGTTCTGCTTGTTACGTTGTACTTAACATCGAACATAACTGGACAGATGAAACCATAGATATGATATTAACTTTCTATGTCTATTTTTTTATTTATGATCAGGCTCGTAGTAAAAAGTAACAGCTTTAATCATAACAATAAAAATCATCATGATGAAAGTTGTGCTTAAAGTATTAAATGATATTTTCTAAAATACTAGACTGGTTGAGATTCATTCTACTAGTTGATAGCTTGCTCATTGTGCCCACTTGCACTTCTATATCCTTCAGTGTACGACATCTGTCACGTGACAATTAACATATTGAATTTATTTAGAAATAATTTAATATTCAATAATTAAATACTGTCTTTATAAAAGTTAAATATTTTTATACTTTCGTGTAATGTATGTAATAATATATATTATTACTTTATTTTTTATTTATTTCAATAGTTTTTATACGATTTAAATACATCATTTGGCACATAATACTAAAATACGTAATTTATCACACGTAAATCACGGCTTCTCTCTTTGACAGCCATTGACGGACTAAACGATAAGTACCAGAACATAAGCACTTCGCCGTGCCTTTGGCGGACTTTTGGTGTATCTATGTTTAATATCATTGGTATATAACCACTGAACATCTAATACTGAACAGAAAAATGTTGTAAAGTGAGTTACTAATCGAATTATTTTGTGACCGTCAGGTTTGGGAGAGATCAAAGCTTCCGTGTGATGAACCTTAATGCGAAACAGGGACACCAACTTCGCTTCACTCCACCCACACTTACTGTAAGTTTCACATTTCTTGTTTCGGAGCTTCAATGTAGACAGGGATGACTACAGCCGTATTTAATTGCACAGTTAATAAAAGAGCCTGCACCATCTAGATTTGTTTCGCGGCCGCCTGGATGTGTCCACACACGACACCGGCCCGGCACGAGATGGCGGCGCACCGGCCGCTACGCCCGCTCCGGCGGCTGCTGCAGCTGGTGAGATACCTTCCACACTACATATTGTTCACGCTGACCTCGGTGTTGGCCCATACCAATGGCTAGAGCTATCACTTACGAAATTATGGAATTCGATTGAATAAATAATTAAATTTTGTGGCATTCATTGGTTAATCTTCGAAGTGTTTAGGGAGTTGAATGCCTAGGTCGTACGATTACGTTTAATTCGCATTAGGTCACGGAATCGACTAGTAAAAAGCATCGACTTACGATAACGCAGAAAGGCTCCGGCTACTCGGCTACGCGGTCGGCGACGCAGGACCGTCCTCCGCGCTCCACGTGCGATGGCACAGCCGAGCCGCCGTGTCCGCCGTGCGACCGCGCCGCGCCCCCCCCGTGTCGCGCCCTCCCGCGTCGCACGCGGCCCGCACTGCGCGTCACCTGTTGCGCGCCGCAGCCGCGCGCGCCGCCACCTTGTGACCCGCTGGACTCACAACTTACCTGCCTCCATGCACGCTCCGTTGTAATTATTTTTATTATCAGATTCGTTTCTGCCATAATAAGTACAAGATAAGATATTTTTATAGGGCGTCATTTTAATTTTACAACATACCATTAAAAATTACTACAAATATGTACAGCTGTACCTAAGTAACCATTTAACTAGTAAAAATATTTCAGTGTGGAAAAAGAAAACATACGGAATGTGGCTGCCGTGACATGAGATGTGGCACGGAGTTAGACCGTGTAGCGCGCCGTCTAGCCGCCGCCCGGACTACACGGCGAGAACATTACGAGCGCGAGGCGAGCGCGCCTGCACCCTGTGCCGCCCCCGACACCACCCCAGTGTACCAGCTGATCACAGAGCGCGAGTGCGTGCGCGCCACCGACGGCTCCGACTACACCGTCGCGACCACCCCGCGACCACTCGCCCAGTGTCCTCGCTGTGGGCCCAACCGCACGCCTCCAGATCCAATCCCCGTCGAGCTCACCCCTTCGGATGCGTGCGAGCCAGATCGTGAGCTGGCACTGGATCCGTGCGCACACCGGCCGCGCGTCCTGCTGCACATAGATCGCCCACCCTCGCAAGATTCTCCGCGATCATCAGAGCTCCGACCATCCCCGCCGACGTCCAGCGAATGCACCGCTCCAAAACGACCAACCCCAAGGGAGCGGTTGACAACCCGTATCATGGAATCCTTAAGCTTGAAACGCGAGAGCAAAACTTCTTATTCTAAATCGACGTGTACGGGACGCCAGCCCGCCGACCGCTGCGCCAATCTGCCAAAGCCGGTGGAGGGTCCACCGCGCTGCCGTGAGCCCACCGTGGTGGAGCAGCTCCGGCAACGGCCCGGTGCCCCAGGGAGCCGCTGCGGAGAGCCTCGACGATTACACACCTCGGCATCGTTGTTGGTGCGCACGGACACCTGCGCGGCTTCTACAACAAAGGATGGGAAGAATAGTGGAAAAAGTAGCATAGAAGCTGTGATGCGTGATCGGTCTCAGCTTAAGGAAGTAGCGCGGGGCCGTGTGGTTATGGACAAGGACCCGGGTGGGAGGCCCGATGGCCCCGGATGTGGCCAGCTGGAGCTATACATCCCACCGGTTTCAGAGTCGGTGCGCGTGCGCGTATCTCTCGATTTTATGCCTTCGCAAGTCGAAAAATGTACGCATTCAGCAGCAGGAGCCGCTGTTTCCGGTCGCAAAACTTCTAAATGTGCGGTGTCACAACGTTCGAATGCTCGCTGTGGCGACACGTGGCTTTCTATCAAAGGCATTCAGAAGAAGTTGTCGGGCAGCCGCAGCAACGACACCCTGCCAATTATCTCGTCGCGCGCGGGGTGCAGGAGCCCCCTGCGCGAGTCACCCCCGCGCGAGCCCCACGACCGCGGCTGTCTCTATCCTCCTCGCAAACCACCTCGTTGTTCTTCTGCTCCAGAATTTCCCCAGACATTATTTTGATTAATTATTTTAAATTTCAACTATCCCATCGTGTCCGTGTGTTTTTATAATAATAAAATAACGATTAATTATGGTTATTCTTAAATGAGCCGCACGATCGTATTGTACATAGTTATTGTTGATTGTTTTAAGTATCACTTGGAGATACAGTTAATATAACAACGACCCAAATATTTGACATGTCCACGCTAGGGAGTCACTAAAACGTTGTCTACTATATTGTTGCTCTTAAATTTCTAACTTTGTAATACCCTAATGATGTTCCTACTGATACTGTTCTTATTCTCATTGTTCTTATTCACGTATTACTCAATATAAACCCGGCTGTCCCCGTGGGAACTGCTTTGAACATATACATAGATGGCCTCCTAGACCAAATGACCGGAGATACACCAACATCATACGGCTTTAGGACGGGTGATAGAGGAAGAATGTAAAGAAAGATGACTAAACGATGTAGAGAAAAAGAGGAAACTAGTTCTCAAGCCCCCAGCCACATCGCCCGGAGGAAGGATGACAATCTCGGAAAGGTAGTAATCACAGGCGAAGTCCAGGGGACGAGACCGCGAGGACGTAGTCCGATGAGATGGTCTGACTAAATCCGCTCCACTCTCAATATTAGGATGCACGAAGCTATTCACAATGTAGGTCACCGGGACCGTTGGCGCAACATAGTCCGATATAAAGTGATCCGTAATGGGGGTCACGATCATCAGCACTGAGGAGAACGATGCGCGGAGGAATGGGAATTGGAATAGGGGTTTTTATTCTAACGCGCCCCATGTGAATAATATAAGAAAGATTTCTCTGACGCTTTATCAGAATACACAGTGTACGCATTCGCATTCTGCATCTAGGCCATTATGATTTTAACTTTAAGTTCATAATTGCAGTACGAATATTTCCAGATTGTTAGAACTGGCTAAAAACATTTATTTATTTATTTAAAGTTTTATTAAATCCACAAACTAAAATTGAGGTTACAATGGGCGGACTTAATGCCTGCTCTACCAGTCAACTCTTGGAGCGAGATCTTGATTCAATAAAAAAAGTGTTATTTAAGTATATAATAATAAAATATACATAAATACAAATACTGTATATAATGTATAAACCATATATATATATATATATATATATATGTATATTTATTATATATATATATACATTTGTACACACATAAAAATACATACAAGTAAACTTAAGCAGGATTAGGGATAGGAAAAGTCTGTTGAAAGATATTGTTCGCGTACAAAGTTTCTTAAAAGACCAACAATTTTATGATTTTAACGGGCAGGGCATTCCAGACTAGTATAGCCTTGAACAGTGAATGAGTTGAGGAAGAAACCAGTATATTTGGAATCATAAGTTTTAAATTAGTGGAGGAGAGCTTTGGAGCACTTTGTCATGAGTATCACAAACGTACTGAAAATTATCCTTTAAATAATTGGGAAAAGCATCAAATCAAATTCTTTATTTGCTTGAATGTGGGTATATACAGTCCTAAGATATTTATATTATAAAAAAAATATTCAAGTCCGCCACAGTCTACCTTTCACGGCATGCAAATTTGTGATACATAATAATTAACATGTCATTTTAACAGTAC